>OZ007498.1:164837383-164918206 GCA_963931805.1 Microdon myrmicae | reverse complement strand
TAATAATAATAATAATAATAATAATAATAATAATAATAATAATAATAATAATAATAATAATAATATAATAATAATAATAATAATAATAATAATAATAATAATAATAATAATAATAATAATAATAATAATAATAATAATAATAATAATAATAATAATAATAATAATAATAATAATAATAATAATAATAATAATAATAATAATAATAATAATAATAATAATAAATAATAATAATAATAATAATAATAATAATAATAATAATAATAATAATAATAATAATAATAATAATAATAATAATAATAATAATAATAATAATAATAATAATAATAATAATAATAATAATAATAATAATAATAATAATAATAATAATAATAATAATAATAATAATAATAATAATAATAATAATAATAATAATAATAATAATAATAATAATAATAATAATAATAATAATAATAATAAAATAATAATAATAATAATAATAATAATAATAATAATAATATAATAATAATAATAATAATAATAATAATAATAATAATAATAATAATAATAATAATAATAATAATAATAATAATAATAAATAATAATAATAATAATAATAATAATAATAATAATAATAATAATAATAATAATAATAATAATAATAATAATAATATAATAATAATAATAATAATAATAATAATAATAATAATAATAATAATAATAATAATAATAATAATAATAATAATAATAATAATAATAATAATAATAATAATAATAATAATAATAATAATAATAATAATAATAATAATAATAATAATAATAATAATAATAATAATAATAATAATAATAATAATAATAATAATAATAATAATAATAATAATAATAATAACAATAATAATAATAATAATAATAATAATAATAATAATAATAATAATAATAATAATAATAATAATAATAATAATAATAATAATAATAATAATAATAATAATAATAATAATAATAATAATAATAATAATAATAATAATAATAATAATAATAATAATAATAATAATAATAATAATAATAATAATAATAATAATAATAATAATAATAATAATAATAATAATAATAATAATAATAATAATAATAATAATAATAATAATAAATAATAATAATAATAATAATAATAATAATAATAATAATAATAATAATAATAATAATAATAATAATAATAATAATAATAATAATAATAATAATAATAATAATAATAATAATAATAATAATAATAATAATAATAATAATAATAATAATAATAATAATAATAATAATAATAATAATAATAATAATAATAATAATAATAATAATAATAATAATAATAATAATAATAATAATAATAATAATAATAATAATAATAATAATAATAATAATAATAATAATAATAATAATAATAATAATAATAATAATAATAATAATAATAATAATAATAATAATAATAATAATAATAATAATAATAATAATAATAATAATAATAATAATAATAATAATAATAATAATAATAATAATAATAATAATAATAATAATAATAATAATAATAATAATAATAATAATAATAATAATAATAATAATAATAATAATAATAATAATAATAATAATAATATAATAATAATAATAATAATAATAATAATAATAATAATAATAATAATAATAATAATAATAATATAATAATAATAATAATAATAATAATAATAATAATAATAATAATAATAATAATAATAATAATAATAATAATAATAATAATAATAATAATAATAATAATAATAATAATAATAATAATAATAATAATAATAATAATAATAATAATAATAATAATTAATAATAATAATAATAATAATAATAATAATAATAATAATATAATAATAATAATAATAATAATAATAATAATAATAATAATAATAATAATAATAATAATAATAATAATAATAATAATAATAATAATAATAATAATAATATAATAATAATAATAATAATAATAATAATAATAATAATAATAATAATAATAATAATAATAATAATAATAATAATATAATAATAATAATAATAATAATAATAATAATAATAATAATAATAATAATAATAATAATAATAATAATAATAATAATAATAATAATAATAATAATAATAATAATAATAATAATAATAATAATAATAATAATAATAATAATAATAATAATAATAATAATAATAATAATAATAATAATAATAATAATAATAATAATAATAATAATAATAATAATAATAATAATAATAATAATAATAATATAATAATAATAATAATAATATAATAATAATAATAATAATAATAATAATAATAATAATAATAATAATAATAATAATAATAATAATAATAATAATAATAATAATAATAATAATAATAATAATAATAATAATAATAATAATAATAATAATAATAATAATAATAATAATTAATAATAATAATAATAATAATAATAATAATAATAATAATAATAATAATAATAATAATAATAATAATAATAATAATAATAATAATAATAATAATAATAATAATAATAATAATAATAATAATAATAATAATAATAATAATAATAATAATAATAATAATAATAATAATAATAATAATAATAATAATAATAATAATAATAATAATAATAATAATAATAATAATAATAATAATAATAATAATAATAATAATAATAATAATAATAATAATAATAATAATAATAATAATAATAATAATAATAATAATAATAATAATAATAATAATAATAATAATAATAATAATAATAATAATAATAATAATAATAATAATAATAATAATAATAATAATAATAATAATAATAATAATAATAATAATAATAATAATAATAATAATAAATAATAATAATAATAATAATAATAATAATAATAATAATAATAATAATAATAATAATAATAATAATAATAATAATAATAATAATAATAATAATAATAATAATAATAATAATAATAATAATAATAATAATAATAATAATAATAATAATAATAATAATAATAATAATAATAATAATAATAATAATAATAATAATAATAATAATAATAATAATAATAATAATAATAATAATAATAATAATAATAATAATAATAATAATAATAATAATAATAATAATAATAATAATAATAATAATAATAATAATAATAATAATAATAATAATAATAATAATAATAATAATAATAATAATAATAATAATAATAATAATAATAATAATAATAATAATAATAATATAATAATAATAATAATAATAATAATAATAATAATAATAATAATAATAATAATAATAATAATAATAATAATAATAATAATAATAATAATAATAATAATAATAATAATAATAATAATAATAATAATAATAATAATAATAATAATAATAATAATAATAATAATAATAATAATAATAATAATAATAATAATAATAATAATAATAATAATAATAATAATATAATAATAATAATAATAATAATAATAATAATAATAATAATAATAATAATAATAATAATAATAATAATAATAATAATAATAATAATAATAATAATAATAATAATAATAATAATAATAATAATAATAATAATAATAATAATAATAATAATAATAATAATAATAATAATAATAATAATAATAATAATAATAATAATAATAATAATAATAATAATAATAATAATAATAATAATAATAATAATAATAATAATAATAATAATAATAATAATAATAATAATAATAATAATAATAATAATAATAATAATAATAATAATAATAATAATAATAATAATAATAATAATAATAATAATAATAATAATAATAATAATAATAATAATAATAATAATAATAATAATAATAATAATAATAATAATAATAATAATAATAATAATAATAATAATAATAATAATAATAATAATAAAATAATAATAATAATAATAATAATAATAATAATAATAATAATAATAATAATAATAATAATAATAATAATAATAATAATAATAATAATAATAATAATAATAATAATAATAATAATAATAATAATAATAATAATAATAATAATAATAATAATAATAATAATAATAATAATAATAATAATAATAATAATAATAATAATAATAATAATAATAATAATAATAATAATAATAATAATAATAATAATAATAATAATAATAATAATAATAATAATAATAATAATAATAATAATAATAATAATAATAATAATAATAATAATAATAATAATAATAATAATAATAATAATAATAATAATAATAATAATAATAATAATAATAATAATAATAATAATAATAATAATAATAATAATAATAATAATAATAATAATAATAATAATAATAATAATAATAATAATAATAATAATAATAATAATAATAATAATAATAATAATAATAATAATAATAATAATAATAATAATAATAATAATAATAATAATAATAATAATAATAATAATAATAATAATAATAATAATAATAATAATAATAATAATAATAATAATAATAATAATAATAATAATAATAATAATAATAATAATAATAATAATAATAATAATAATAATAATAATAATAATAATAATAATAATAATAATAATAATAATAATAATAATAATAATAATAATAATAATAATAATAATAATAATAATAATAATAATAATAATAATAATAATAATAATAATAATAATAATAATAATAATAATAATAATAATAATAATAATAATAATAATAATAATAATAATAATAATAATAATAATAATAATAATAATAATAATAATAATAATAATAATAATAATAATAATAATAATAATAATAATAATAATAATAATAATAATAATAATAATAATAATAATAATAATAATAATAATAATAATAATAATAATAATAATAATAATAATAATAATAATAATAATAATAATAATAATAATAATAATAATAATAATAATAATAATAATAATAATAATAATAATAATAATAATAATAATAATAATAATAATAATAATAATAATAATAATAATAATAATAATAATAATAATAATAATAATAATAATAATAATAATAATAATAATAATAATAATAATAATAATAATAATAATAATAATAATAATAATAATAATAATAATAATAATAATAATAATAATAATAATAATAATAATAATAATAATAATAATAATAATAATAATAATAATAATAATAATAATAATAATAATAATAATAATAATAATAATAATAATAATAATAATAATAATAATAATAATAATAATAATAATAATAATAATAATAATAATAATAATAATAATAATAATAATAATAATAATAATAATAATAATAATAATAATAATAATAATAATAATAATAATAATAATAATAATAATAATAATAATAATAATAATAATAATAATAATAATAATAATAATAATAATAATAATAATAATAATAATAATAATAATAATAATAATAATAATAATAATAATAATAATAATAATAATAATAATAATAATAATAATAATAATAATAATAATAATAATAATAATAATAATAATAATAATAATAATAATAATAATAATAATAATAATAATAATAATAATAATAATAATAATAATAATAATAATAATAATAATAATAATAATAATAATAATAATAATAATAATAATAATAATAATAATAATAATAATAATAATAATAATAATAATAATAATAATAATAATAATAATAATAATAATAATAATAATAATAATAATAATAATAATAATAATAATAATAATAATAATAATAATAATAATAATAATAATAATAATAATAATAATAATAATAATAATAATAATAATAATAATAATAATAATAATAATAATAATAATAATAATAATAATAATAATAATAATAATAATAATAATAATAATAATAATAATAATAATAATAATAATAATAATAATAATAATAATAATAATAATAATAATAATAATAATAATAATAATAATAATAATAATAATAATAATAATAATAATAATAATAATAATAATAATAATAATAATAATAATAATAATAATAATAATAATAATAATAATAATAATAATAATAATAATAATAATAATAATAATAATAATAATAATAATAATAATAATAATAATAATAATAATAATAATAATAATAATAATAATAATAATAATAATAATAATAATAATAATAATAATAATAATAATAATAATAATAATAATAATAATAATAATAATAATAATAATAATAATAATAATAATAATAATAATAATAATAATAATAATAATAATAATAATAATAATAATAATAATAATAATAATAATAATAATAATAATAATAATAATAATAATAATAATAATAATAATAATAATAATAATAATAATAATAATAATAATAATAATAATAATAATAATAATAATAATAATAATAATAATAATAATAATAATAATAATAATAATAATAATAATAATAATAATAATAATAATAATAATAATAATAATAATAATAATAATAATAATAATAATAATAATAATAATAATAATAATAATAATAATAATAATAATAATAATAATAATAATAATAATAATAATAATAATAATAATAATAATAATAATAATAATAATAATAATAATAATAATAATAATAATAATAATAATAATAATAATAATAATAATAATAATAATAATAATAATAATAATAATAATAATAATAATAATAATAATAATAATAATAATAATAATAATAATAATAATAATAATAATAATAATAATAATAATAATAATAATAATAATAATAATAATAATAATAATAATAATAATAATAATAATAATAATAATAATAATAATAATAATAATAATAATAATAATAATAATAATAATAATAATAATAATAATAATAATAATAATAATAATAATAATAATAATAATAATAATAATAATAATAATAATAATAATAATAATAATAATAATAATAATAATAATAATAATAATAATAATAATAATAATAATAATAATAATAATAATAATAATAATAATAATAATAATAATAATAATAATAATAATAATAATAATAATAATAATAATAATAATAATAATAATAATAATAATAATAATAATAATAATAATAATAATAATAATAATAATAATAATAATAATAATAATAATAATAATAATAATAATAATAATAATAATAATAATAATAATAATAATAATAATAATAATAATAATAATAATAATAATAATAATAATAATAATAATAATAATAATAATAATAATAATAATAATAATAATAATAATAATAATAATAATAATAATAATAATAATAATAATAATAATAATAATAATAATAATAATAATAATAATAATAATAATAATAATAATAATAATAATAATAATAATAATAATAATAATAATAATAATAATAATAATAATAATAATAATAATAATAATAATAATAATAATAATAATAATAATAATAATAATAATAATAATAATAATAATAATAATAATAATAATAATAATAATAATAATAATAATAATAATAATAATAATAATAATAATAATAATAATAATAATAATAATAATAATAATAATAATAATAATAATAATAATAATAATAATAATAATAATAATAATAATAATAATAATAATAATAATAATAATAATAATAATAATAATAATAATAATAATAATAATAATAATAATAATAATAATAATAATAATAATAATAATAATAATAATAATAATAATAATAATAATAATAATAATAATAATAATAATAATAATAATAATAATAATAATAATAATAATAATAATAATAATAATAATAATAATAATAATAATAATAATAATAATAATAATAATAATAATAATAATAATAATAATAATAATAATAATAATAATAATAATAATAATAATAATAATAATAATAATAATAATAATAATAATAATAATAATAATAATAATAATAATAATAATAATAATAATAATAATAATAATAATAATAATAATAATAATAATAATAATAATAATAATAATAATAATAATAATAATAATAATAATAATAATAATAATAATAATAATAATAATAATAATAATAATAATAATAATAATAATAATAATAATAATAATAATAATAATAATAATAATAATAATAATAATAATAATAATAATAATAATAATAATAATAATAATAATAATAATAATAATAATAATAATAATAATAATAATAATAATAATAATAATAATAATAATAATAATAATAATAATAATAATAATAATAATAATAATAATAATAATAATAATAATAATAATAATAATAATAATAATAATAATAATAATAATAATAATAATAATAATAATAATAATAATAATAATAATAATAATAATAATAATAATAATAATAATAATAATAATAATAATAATAATAATAATAATAATAATAATAATAATAATAATAATAATAATAATAATAATAATAATAATAATAATAATAATAATAATAATAATAATAATAATAATAATAATAATAATAATAATAATAATAATAATAATAATAATAATAATAATAATAATAATAATAATAATAATAATAATAATAATAATAATAATAATAATAATAATAATAATAATAATAATAATAATAATAATAATAATAATAATAATAATAATAATAATAATAATAATAATAATAATAATAATAATAATAATAATAATAATAATAATAATAATAATAATAATAATAATAATAATAATAATAATAATAATAATAATAATAATAATAATAATAATAATAATAATAATAATAATAATAATAATAATAATAATAATAATAATAATAATAATAATAATAATAATAATAATAATAATAATAATAATAATAATAATAATAATAATAATAATAATAATAATAATAATAATAATAATAATAATAATAATAATAATAATAATAATAATAATAATAATAATAATAATAATAATAATAATAATAATAATAATAATAATAATAATAATAATAATAATAATAATAATAATAATAATAATAATAATAATAATAATAATAATAATAATAATAATAATAATAATAATAATAATAATAATAATAATAATAATAATAATAATAATAATAATAATAATAATAATAATAATAATAATAATAATAATAATAATAATAATAATAATAATAATAATAATAATAATAATAATAATAATAATAATAATAATAATAATAATAATAATAATAATAATAATAATAATAATAATAATAATAATAATAATAATAATAATAATAATAATAATAATAATAATAATAATAATAATAATAATAATAATAATAATAATAATAATAATAATAATAATAATAATAATAATAATAATAATAATAATAATAATAATAATAATAATAATAATAATAATAATAATAATAATAATAATAATAATAATAATAATAATAATAATAATAATAATAATAATAATAATAATAATAATAATAATAATAATAATAATAATAATAATAATAATAATAATAATAATAATAATAATAATAATAATAATAATAATAATAATAATAATAATAATAATAATAATAATAATAATAATAATAATAATAATAATAATAATAATAATAATAATAATAATAATAATAATAATAATAATAATAATAATAATAATAATAATAATAATAATAATAATAATAATAATAATAATAATAATAATAATAATAATAATAATAATAATAATAATAATAATAATAATAATAATAATAATAATAATAATAATAATAATAATAATAATAATAATAATAATAATAATAATAATAATAATAATAATAATAATAATAATAATAATAATAATAATAATAATAATAATAATAATAATAATAATAATAATAATAATAATAATAATAATAATAATAATAATAATAATAATAATAATAATAATAATAATAATAATAATAATAATAATAATAATAATAATAATAATAATAATAATAATAATAATAATAATAATAATAATAATAATAATAATAATAATAATAATAATAATAATAATAATAATAATAATAATAATAATAATAATAATAATAATAATAATAATAATAATAATAATAATAATAATAATAATAATAATAATAATAATAATAATAATAATAATAATAATAATAATAATAATAATAATAATAATAATAATAATAATAATAATAATAATAATAATAATAATAATAATAATAATAATAATAATAATAATAATAATAATAATAATAATAATAATAATAATAATAATAATAATAATAATAATAATAATAATAATAATAATAATAATAATAATAATAATAATAATAATAATAATAATAATAATAATAATAATAATAATAATAATAATAATAATAATAATAATAATAATAATAATAATAATAATAATAATAATAATAATAATAATAATAATAATAATAATAATAATAATAATAATAATAATAATAATAATAATAATAATAATAATAATAATAATAATAATAATAATAATAATAATAATAATAATAATAATAATAATAATAATAATAATAATAATAATAATAATAATAATAATAATAATAATAATAATAATAATAATAATAATAATAATAATAATAATAATAATAATAATAATAATAATAATAATAATAATAATAATAATAATAATAATAATAATAATAATAATAATAATAATAATAATAATAATAATAATAATAATAATAATAATAATAATAATAATAATAATAATAATAATAATAATAATAATAATAATAATAATAATAATAATAATAATAATAATAATAATAATAATAATAATAATAATAATAATAATAATAATAATAATAATAATAATAATAATAATAATAATAATAATAATAATAATAATAATAATAATAATAATAATAATAATAATAATAATAATAATAATAATAATAATAATAATAATAATAATAATAATAATAATAATAATAATAATAATAATAATAATAATAATAATAATAATAATAATAATAATAATAATAATAATAATAATAATAATAATAATAATAATAATAATAATAATAATAATAATAATAATAATAATAATAATAATAATAATAATAATAATAATAATAATAATAATAATAATAATAATAATAATAATTTAGAGACAAGCAATTCGCCAAATTCACAAGACAGCACTAACATCAATGCTACAGTTGCTGTAACATTGAAGGCCCGTGGAAGACCTTTGCCTCTTTTACAAATGATTGTACCATACCGACTGTTCCTTAGAGATCCGTGATTTCGATTCAAGAATTTCAATGTATTTGCGCCCGCAACAACAATCCTTCGGCACGTACATCTGTGGGGGTTCTTTAAAGTCTTCTCCAAGAACCACCCACTTCCCCAACTTAACCTGTCTTTTCCCTCACCCACAAGACACCATACTTACCTGCAATTTTGGGCAGCGTAAGCTCCCAGCAGCATTTTTCATATCTGAAACGAAATCTCCCCGGCGGCATACATAACTTCGAACTATTCTGATTCATACTCCATGAACGAGTTTACAACTCCTATCGGCTCAGCTTGTCATCAATTAACGATAAACAAACGCTGGCCAGCGTATTGCGGGCACAGCTGCAACCGATATTCCCTTCTACCGTATATAATTGTATATCTAATCTATCCCCTAAAGTTCGCTGAGTTGCGACCAATTTCCTAATCACTATACCACCGAGCATTTGATTTAGGCATGAACATGATCATTTGTTTACCCACGTTCATGCCCCATGAAGACCCATCATCTAACTCAAACAAATAACCCATAGCCACCGTCGCTGAGTTTTCTGAGGACTTAACCCCCATGAACAATTTTCCCTATTCTGCTATATTGCCATTCGGCTAAAGCAAATAGATTCCCAATCTCTGGTTGAACTGTCGTCACCAGCAGATATCGCCTACAACGGCATTTCCCTGGAATCTTAAGTAAATACAATGACGACCCTTTGCAACATAGGCACATCATGAACATTGTGCATCCCATCATTGGACCTGTGAAATAGTGTTTTTGTTTACTTTGAAGCAAAAACCTATTTTCGTTCCCAGGCGTACATCATCAACGGTCTATGGCCACATCGCCGCGGCCCCTGATGTTCATGCATTGTTTGATCAGGTGTCCGCTGATCATTGTCTGCATTGCAGGACATCGAACTTGCCTATACGGTATATGAAAATTCTCCCATACTCGATCACGATTGGCCGCCGCCAAGTTGATCGTTTCGCTCCTCCTCCATCAAGGCAATTCACAACCATTGAATCTGACGGATGTGAGTTGCATCGTGGGGTCAAAATTCATCCTCCGTGGAGTTCGCTTGCTCTCCGTTAATTCTCGGTTGGAGTGCGCGATATAATAAGTACAAAAAAAAAAATCCTTTTATTGCCATTTCTGGTTTCTGGCGATAGCACGGCAAATCGAACGTTTTGTAATTAAATGAACAGTGTCGCAATTAGGATAATTCAATTGTACAAGTGCTTAGACTTTCCTGGAATATCAAGATGTACTTTTAATAGTAATTAACATTTGTGACTTTGTAACAGAGAAGGAATTAGTGACAATAAAAAACAGTGCTCAACACCAACACAAAACGTTGTATCATTTATTTCTCCTGGACCAAAAGCTGCTGCTAGCAATAGGACGACTGGGCGCACCACGAAGGAATTTCGGATATGTCGAGTGGCGTATAGTCAACAAAGGACTTCCAGCCGTGTTTACTTCGACCATCTTCATCAGTACAGTTAGTGTTCTTGTGTTTTGTGGAGTTTTTATTGAACCCGTATCCGTGCCGATACCAAATAAAAACAAGCCACACATCTTTGTACCAAAATTTATTTTCTAACATAGACAGATAGACAGATTGGCAAAATCGGTTCTAATGGTAGGAATTAGGGAAGACCAATTCCTACACTTAATATTAGAATCAGAAAAGGACCCAATAGACAGGATTATAGCGAGACTTATCCGAATAGAGAAAACTCAAAATAAGATGAGGAGTAATAGCGGATGGTATGATAGGACACCACCGAGGTGGGGGGATACACACCATGACCAGTCACCTTCACCTAATAGGGATGACAGATACCATGTCCCCACTCCACCCAATAGACAATCCATATTGAGGAACAATCTGTTCTACTATTGGGAGGATGAACAAGATCCTCCACAGGAAGCAAGTAGAGTTTCAGACCGGACCTACGGGGATACTTGGCAAAACCCCCAGAAATCGAGACACGGGGCCAATAATAGGAACACCAACACTAGGTTCGCAGAACGACCTCTCCCTATTACACGTCCCCAACCTGGCAAAGGCCCGTTTAGGTCGGAAACATCACTGCGATGCTCTAAAGGACCAATAGGGTTGTGGGTTAGGAAATGAAGCGCCGTACATGGACGCTGGTTTTCTCCTGTCCCCAACGAATACTGAGTGAACTCTTCACAACAATTACGAAGAAAATAAAACACACCTGGTAGTTTTTATCTAGTAATATTTTTATTGCGAAACATGGGCTCTCACAAAACGGGAAGAAAACAAATTCCGTCTATTCGAGAATAAAGTTTTGAGAGGCATCTTTGGAGGTAAATATGACGAGGAGGCAGGACAATGGAGGAGACTCCATAACCACGAATTGGAAGAACTATATCGAAAACCTACAATAGTGAGAGTAATCAAGTCGCGAAGATTAAGATGGGCCGGACACGTGGCGCGAAAGGGGAACGATAGGACCGTGCATAGAATTCTTGACGGCAGACCAACGGGAAAGAGACCGGTAGGACGGCCGCGACGGAGATGGGAGGACAATGTTAGGTTTGACCTTGAGGAGATCGGATCGAATGGTGAAGCGTGGAAGGAGAGTGCCCAGGACAGGGAGGGATGGCGAAGCCGAGTCGGTGAGGTCATGAACTTCCGGGTTCCTACAGGCCAAATATTTTTATTGCGGCGGCACTCGTTCACAACGCTTAATTCTAGATTACCGAAAGTAACATCGATTGTATTATTAATGGTTTACACTACAGTCACTTGTTATGCTAACTGGAAGTCGGATAAAAGTTGTTTCCGATATTTAAACGATAAGTATTGATATTAAAGGACACGTAAACAAATTAACCGCGAAGACACAACGTGTATCGTAAACTCACAGACTTCGACGTGTACCCGACGGGGGCTGTTATCTGACTCTACTTAGTTGAGCGACATTGACCCAGCCTCGGTGATTGCGATGGGTTTCAACGCACACCATCGCAGGAGAAACAATCCTTCTGTCACGCTGTGACTAATGAGAACCGATCCGCGTCACATTGGAAGGTTACTGCAAGATATCACCTCAATTGGAACGCATGTCTTCCTATTGGAAGGAAGGACAAACGAAACGCGCGTTGAAGAACGTATAGAAAAAAAATATGCAGCTGTTTAAACATAAGCGTACATAGGCCCAACGTTTCTATCATAAACGATAGAACGTATTTTGTATATACCGTAATGGTATCTAATAAAGGGCAAGCGCTATGATGCGCATTTGTTTGGATAGGCAAATGTAAATACATAAGGATCGCGTCCAATGCATTGCTGGTTTATTGCCTATGCAACCGATCCAAGCTAATTGATTGCAGCTGTATTTGCATGTCATGATCGTGGGAACGGCGGTTGCTTGAGAAAAGCAAACACAGTAAGATTGCTGTGGGAATGATTGACATGGTTATGAGGGCGATGTTTGCTTTAAATTGGCCGAAACCTTGTCGGCGGTGGCAAACTGGTGAGGCTGGGTGGCCACATGATTAGATTGACGTCGGTAAACAAAACAAGCACATTGGAATACTGTGTGTTTGATTTAGTTTTCATGGCATAACATGGGTAAGCATGTCATGCCGAATATAGGGAAAATGCTCCTCAACCATGTTGGGATGTTTATGTCGGTTATCCAAGGGGTTAACCGAATTGCATTTCAGGTCATAGATTCAAGTCAATGCAATCGCAAGATTGTGTAATCTTGGTGAGGATTAATGAATCAGGTAAGTTGTCTATGGAATTTGCAGGTATTTGCAGGTTATATGGGGTTGGGGCGATGCGTGGTTTTTCGGCGCCTTGAAGAACCCCACAGGGTCTATACCTAAACAGCCTGAGATACCACGGCACCATCAGAGAGGTGGAGAAGACTACCATATGTATCATCTAGTCAAGGTCGGGATAAATGTGCACCACACCCATGGATTGCACGTATGACATGCAACTTCTGCAAGAGGAAAGGACACTCATATGAAAAGTGCCCGCGATGCCGGAACACAACACTGCGTGCGAAGTGCAACCAATATGGCCACGATGCTCAAGACTGTCGTGCAGAAAGCACACAAATTAAGGCAGATAATCCAGAACCTCCGCGTCCAAGGTTACAGAACCAACTGAGGGTGCCCCTAAATGTAACAAACCAAGGGCAGGATAGACCAACTACTTCGAAACAAGCAACAGCATCGAATCGTAGAGTGTATAGCATTGGATGTTGTTGTGAGTTTTGTGGCCGAAAGGGTCACACGTGGGACGAAAGCCATTGCAAGGCAATGTGGATACAAACACAAAAGTCACCAACAGAGGCATCCACACTGGTTAAGCATATACTCCGCGGCCACGCCCCACCGACCTGCACGGTCAACACCGAATGGCAGACGGTCCAAACCAAAAGAAATTCGAAGGACCATAGACAGCCAAGCGACAAAGGCGGCCAACAGGCACGGTCCATGGAGCACATTCTGCAGGCGACACAGCCACACGGTGGCAGTGTGTCGGCAAAGAGCAAAGTGCGAAAAGACGGAAAACTCCCACAGGTCGGGTCGGAATTCCCCAATCCGACCGAACTTAAGTCACCAAATAATGAAATCTGTCCTCAGCTCCCACCAACGAGAGTTCCAGTTGTCCAGCTCCCGTTAAACACCACCCGTAGAAACACTACACGGCTAATAGTGGACACAGGTGCCGAAATCGGCGTGATTAAGCTGAAGGCACTCAAACACGGAACCATATTGGATACAGAAAATGCAACTACCCTCCAAGCACTTTATGGTAAGGGCAAGTGTAGAGGCTACTGCAAAGGGATATTCAGATTACCCCACGAAATCTATTTGTAGCTTTCAGGTAGTAGACTCCCTGTTGGGGTTGTCTGCAGATGGGTTGTTGAGGAACGACATCCTGTCTAGAAATTGTAAGGTTAATGGCCCGGGAGACTGTATGCAATTTCCCCAAACAAGAAAAAACCTGATACGCTTTTCCATTAAGTTTACAAAAGACAGGAAGGGGATGTGACGACATAGGGCAGGCGATGGGGAACCCACACCAAGGGAATCCAAGGAGGTCTGTGGCGGTTCTACGAACCACACAATCCATTATAGGTCGAGATATCGTCGTTCCACCAAGGAACATACTCACCTATATCCAAACTACACGTGCCCACAAACACGTGTCCTCAAGAGGCCTCCTTTCCACCTGAAATAAAATGTAACATTCATCCGCATTGCCGCAATATACTTCGCCTAAACAAAGGTCATTGCGGAGCAACAGCAATAAACGAAAATGTTGTTCCCATAGAGCAAAGTAAACATTATCCCATGATCGCCTAATATAAATCACACATTCGATTGTGTGCATAACCGATGCATCAGACGTGTGAAATTCTGATCACAGAATGATCCACAGCAGCCAGGCAATAACCTCCGCGTCTGTATGTATGAGCACGATCGTCCCTAGTGGAGAGATTCCCGATTGAGAGAAAGTTACCACCGGCGAAAGGGAAAAGAAAACTATGGCGTAAATGGAATCATCCCCAGGGAAGTTATCACAGTCCAGTTAGAGAACCCCGCCGAGGAGGTAATCCGCGTAGCGCAGTAAGCCGATATAGAACACCGGAACGTGTAGTTAAAACTGCGCATCTCAAAAACGAATGAGTCGAGATTAACGTGTGTCTGAAAGTCGAAAGTAACGTGTATCCCGTGAATTAATTAAGTGTGATTCGATTTTTGTATTTTTAATTGGCTGAGGAAACGGTAGTGACACATTGCATCGATTCCAATTTAAGTAACCGCGAATTCGGTTCCTATAGAAACGGGAATAACTAACCTGCAAATATATAAACAGTGCTTGCGTGTTCTTCCCCAGTCTTTTTCTTTGTATCCGTTTCAATTGATGTATGATAAAAAAAGAAACAATAAAAAAATCTAAATAAACAAGTTCGCTACGTGTTTTATTTGTGCTATTTCGCTCCATTGTGTTCTCTGTGTTAACAGTGTTCGGCGGAACACTTCAACACCATCGACATCCAGACTTCGACTCACAGCCGCAACTTACGACCGATGACTAAAATCCTCCAAAGGTCCAGACCGCGGGCGGTAGTAAACCGAAAACCCCTTCCACATACAGTGGAAGGGCTGCGAAAACTTGTAGGGCTCAAGTTACCCGGCCCTAAGATAACATCCCACACGCCGAAGAAGGCTAGAGAAGAAGATGCATTGGTGGTACACCTACCACCAAACCCTTCGGAGGTAGAAATTGTTCTGCACCGACCAGTAACAATACCGGGACGTTCACGGTAGTGAAGGTAGATAAAGAAGAAATGTGGTGGTGCACAACAAGAGGCTGAAATACTACTACGAATAGAAGAGGGCAAAAACGGACAAACCACAAACAAAGGTAAGTAACGCACCCACCACAGCCGGTGCAAGGTTCCATGCTACACACTATATTTTTGTAGCCGAGCTTCTTTCCTCTTCTTAGAATGAAGCTGCCACTAATTTGGGGGGTGGGGGTGTGGGGGTGTAAGTTGGTGTGCCAGACACGGGTACGGATTCACTTCAACCGCCAACACTTACGTGGTCAAAAATTGTCGCCAAACATTCCAGCACCAAAAGAAAAGAAATGAAATGCACTGGTGTAGTTTAATTAGTTTTTATCGTTCTTTATTGTTCATTCAATGATACCATATTGTTGGAGACGGAGCAGCACCCGATGGCAACACTGGTGCAGGCACCACTGAAATGCGGTCATGACAAACAAATGTCAGCAAACAGCTGACATTTCAATTATATTTAAATTCGAGCTGTCATTTGCAAACCCGTTTCTACTTGTCGTGTGTAGCGTAAATAATAAACAAACCATTAATTAATATTCGATCGGTGTTTGTTTCTCACTCTTGTTGTTGTTATTAACGGTCGGTCCTTTGGTTAGCAACGTAAGAGCCTTTCCTCGTGAGTCGAGCAACATCAGGAAACCCCAGAGAGTCCAAGAACTGAGGGACTACGATCGAAAGAAGAGTTGTTCGATCCAACCAATTGAGGTAATTCCTTTCAGTTTCAACCACATTCGGATTTGCCATTGTTTTCAGTCAACGGCAAAGACAACAAACAAATTTAGCGTTTACAAATAGGTCCTTTGAGCCGGATCCAGTCTGTGGATCCAATCCACTGTTGCCAGTTCACAGTGGACAAACGAGGTAGATTCTTACGTCACGGCATATTAGAGGATAGAGGTAAACACAGCAACTGCCGACTGGACAACCTCTCCTGCAGTGCAACGTGTGACCCAAGCGTTTCAACCGCAACGCAAAGAAACAAGACAGACGGTCACCCAGCCAATTAAAGCTAGCCACACCCAGCAGCGCACTCAGTTGCGTAGAAGCCTAAGGCCAACCTACAGCCGATCCACAAGCATCGAAAAAGGGGCAAACTAAGTTGCAATGGCTACCGGCGACATGACTGTTCCGACAATGAAACGGAGACGAGGAGTCATCAAGGGATTCCTCACGCGGTTGGAGGAGTTCGCGGACAAGTCAAAGGAGGTGACCAGGGAGGAAGTCGCAAGCAGACTGCGCAAACTGGAGGACTCATTCAAATCTTTTGAGAACCTTCAGGAATGTATCGAAGAGAACGACCCGGAACTGAACATCGACAGGGAGATCGAAGAGCGAGCAGAATTCGAGGAGCGATACTTTTCGCTGCAAAGCAAGCTGAACCAGTGGTTGACCATGGCAACAGGCACAGGTTCCATCCCATTAGATACATCAGGAGACACTCTGGGAACGGCAACTACTACAACGTTAACAGCTGAGCAACCAGGAATGAAGAGGCTGCTTGACGCCATGAACGCCAGCCAGAAGCTCATGAACAGCTTGGTGGAAGTGGTTACGCGGTCAACGGAACCCACAGCAACGGATTCCACGTGTGGAGCGACAACTCGACCGGTCAAGTTGAGGCATATCGACGTGCCTACCTTCGAGGACTACCAGCAACAAGGTCAATCGCAAATGAACGGCACTGAACCAGACTACAGTAGCCCGTCTCAGCCAACAAACTTCATTGTAAATCAAATGACTACTCCTCTGACCAGTAATGGCTGGGAGACCTGCAGTATTCCGACAACTTTACAGGCGTTGGAACAAGAGCCAACGCAAAGTTCTACACTGTCAATAAATATTCCTACATATAACGATATCAGCAACGGTAAAGCTGCGAATACCGATTATCAGCAAGCTCCTTATGTTCGGACATCGGGGTATAAAGGTGGAAATGAACTCGGTGTTTCTCCATTATCTTCCACACAACCGCAGCAGCAAAACGTCCAAAATTATAATTCACCACCTGCTTCTAATACAACTCAGCAATCCTATTCCTCTGGTGTCACAAACACAATGGCGGGCACAACGTACATAAACTCTCAAGTAACAAATGGACCACAGAGTTCTGATCAGGTATCTTCACAACCTTATTCAAATTCAGGGACTCCGACGAATGGGCAAATGCAGCACTGGATCTGCACCAGTTATTCACTCAAAGTTGCGGCCTCACATACCATAGGCAGCATCCCATCGGACGATACCGTCCAGCGACTCAACACTCGTCATCATCAATACACCCATCACCAATTCAGGGTGGGCGGCTCTCTCCATGCCTCCACATCAATAGAAGTCCAAGGCCCTGGGCCTCCGTCCCCTGGAACAAACGGCTTCGCCAATGATGGGCGAATGCAGCAACCACAACTACCACCACTGCAACAGCATCAACCTTTGCAACAGCCACAATCGTTGCAACCACAAAATATTCAGCAGCAGTCCATGACGCGACAGCCTTTAACACAGCAACCAATGCCCCAACAGTCTCTGCCGCAACAATCTGTGGCACAGCAATCTATGCCACAGCAATCTGTTCCGTTACAACCTATATCACAGCAGTCTGGTTCGCAACAAGCTGTGCCGTTACAATCGACGTCACAGCAACCTGTTCAGCAGCAGTTTATGCCACAGCAGTCTATGCCGCAGCAGTCAGTACAACACCAATCTGTACCACAGCAGACGGCATCACAATCTTTAACACCACAGTCTGTTCCTCCACAGTCTATGCCACAGCAGTCTGTACCACAACAGTCTATGCCACAGCAGTCTGTGCAACAACAGTCTGTGCCACAACAGTCTGTGCCACAACAGTCTGTACCACAGCAGTCTGTGCCACAGCAGTCTGTACCACAGCAATCCATGCCACAACAATCAATGGCACAGCAGTGTGTACCACAGCAATCTGTGACACAGCAGCCTGTCTCTCATCAAACCTTACCGCAGCCTATGACTCAGCAATCTGTTCCGCAACAGTCTTTGGCCTCACAACCTATGGGGCAGCAATCTATACCACACCAATCACACCAATCAAAGGGCCAAACCAAATTGGCGATCCGGTTGGTGAATCAACTGACGGAGGTTCTTAAAGGCGGCGGATTCCCGCTACGTAAGTGGAAATCAAATTGCCACAAGGTACTGAACTGGCTGTCCGCCGATTCACCGGGTTCTGAAGAAGTGTACCAGTTCATCACGAGCGAAGAAACGAAGCTACTTGGTGTGAATTGGCATCCCGGACCGGACTATTTGAGCTACAAGGTGCAGAAGATTCCGGAGGTATCATCGCTCACGAAGAGGAAGGTCCTGTCACACGTCTCCAGACTATATGATCCAAGCTGGTATTGCAAAAACTGTGGCTTAGAGGTGTCGATTGGGATGAACCACTGGATGAAGAGATCCGGAGAGAGTGCAAGGAGTACTTCGAAGGATTTGCCAGCGCTGGAGTCGGTGAAGATCCCACGGTGGTTGGGACATCCGAAAACCCTTCAGTTACATGGATTTTCGGACGCAAGCGAGAAGGCGTATGGAGCGGTCCTCTACGTCAGATTTGAGGAGGACGGTGTTTCTCAAGTACGTATCATCATGGCAAAGGCAAAGGTGGCCCCAGTCAAGCAGGTGTCACTCCCAAGACTCGAGTTATGTGGCGCTCAGCTCTTGGCGCGGCTTTTTTTGTTCGTGAGGAAGGAGCTTCAACTTAGCGAGGTTCAATGTTTCGCATATACCGATTCCACGGTAGTGCTACAATGGCTATCGGATCATCCCGGGCGGTGGAAGACATTCATCGCAAATCGTACGTCGTACATTTTGGAAAGGCTGCCAAAAGGCCAGTGGCATCATGTACCGACTGCGTCCAATCCAGCGGATTACCTATCAAGGGCGCTTAAGGAAAAGGAGCTCGCCGGAGCAGAGCTGTGGTGGCGAGGGCCGGGCCTTTTGCGAGACAAGGAGCTGAAGTCGCCCCGGACGTCCACTCATCAAGTCCGAGAGGCGGACACCGGAACACCAGTAGACCTCGAGGAACGAAGGGCATCGTATTTCGTAATACAGCAAGAGGAGCTGTCTATAACAAGAAGAGTCTCCAGCTTCACTCGAACGGTACGAACATTAGCGTGGCGGAAGGCGGACCTAACGGCCATGAGAGCCGGAAAGCAAGTATCAAGACAAAGCGAACTGATTGCGCTCAACCCATTCATCGATGACCAAGGTACCCTCAGGGTGGGCGGAAGACTAGAAGCAGCAAAGATGGAATACGAATGCCGACATCCACCAATCTTACATCGGCAACATCACCTGGCAGGGATTATCGTGAGAGATTTGCACTTGAGACTGACGCACGCTGGAAGCCGGTTACTGTTATCCGCAGTGAACTCCCGGCACTGGATCATAGGGAGTCAAAGACTTGGCCAGGGGGTCATCGCTGAATGCACGATTTGCGGCCGTCACAAGGGACGGGTGCTAGCTCAACAAATGGCGGCATTACCAGCCAGTCGGATTAATCCCGCAAGGCCAGTTAGTAACACCGACGTGGATTATAGAGGTCCTATCAGCGAGCTGTCCAGTGAAACTTTCCTGGCAGCATTAAGGAGATGGTGGCAGAAGATGAGGCGGTTGAACCGACAGTTCAAGGTGGGCGGAATGTTGGAGACGGAGCAGCACCCGATGGCAACACTGGTGCAGGCACCACTGAAATGCTGTCATGACAAACAAATGTCAGCAAACAGCTGACATTTCAATTATATTTAAATTCGAGCTGTCATTTGCAAACCCGTTTCTACTTGTCGTGTGTAGCGTAAATAATAAACAAACCATTAATTAATATTCGATCGGTGTTTGTTTCTCACTCTTGTTGTTGTTATTAACGGTCGGTCCTTTGGTTAGCAACGCAAGAGCCTTTCCTCGTGAGTCGAGCAACATCAGGAAACCCCAGAGAGTCCAAGAACTGAGGGCTACGATCGAAAGAAGAGTTGTTCGATCCAACCAATTGAGGTAATTCCTTTCAGTTTCAACCACATTCGGATTTGCCATTGTTTTCAGTCAACGGGAAAAACCACAAACAAATTTAGCGTTTACACATATGCACAAATAAATTAATAAAATTTAAGTGCTTTCTGGAAGATAATTAAACCGAATTTTAGTGGCAAATATGTAATTGCAAACTGTCTATTTCGAAAGGCAACGAGTTTCTCTTTCTCAGTTGACTAACGGGACACTACGTTCGTCTGACAACACTTCTCTTAGGTCCTGACTCGAGCGTGTGCAACAGCGTGCGGTAGTTGAATAACGACTCACTGAATTAGGAATGAAGATGGGTATTTTAATTTTTGCACACCGGACAACCAATGCCGCGCCCGTTGAGATGTGGAGAACAATTGGTGACCCCGGCGTGATCTGTACACACAACACACACTTTCCCGTAGTAAACGAACATGACTTCCGCATAGAGCCCCAGGCACACTCGCCTGTTCCAACGTTCTCTCGTTCGCAAACGAAGCTGGTCGTAACGAAGTTACCGAGGAGGGAGTAGTGTGGCGTCTCTAACAGATACACACACAATACACAAGCAAATAGTGAAGAACACCGAACGAAAAACGAATAAGAAAATACATCAGAGCCGTATACCCTAGCGATAACAAAACAATTCACATCAGTGGAATATACTTGAGTTTAAAAATCGAATTCAAAACACGGTCATACGTCAGTTCGAATCACACGTTCTTCACTATCATTCCAAACGCTATAAACACTTCGGTTAATTCGATAGTCGACGAACATGGGAGAATGAGAGAACAGAAACACAATGTACTATTGTGGCGGTTCTTTAATACATTCCCAAAGAACCGCCCATCCTCTTAAATTAACCACTTTCCAACCCACCATTCTTACCTGCAATTTTGGGGCAGCGTAAGCTACCCTTCATTCTTTTTCACCTGAAAGTTAAATCTTATCAAGCATGCACACCAAACAAATTATTTCATTCATACATGTACCGTGCCAGACAATCGGCTCAGCCTGTCAGCAATTATAAAAGATAAATACACGCACGCTGGCCAGCATAATTGTTGACATAGCTGTAGCCGGTATTCTTGCTACGGTTCATGAGTGAATATATCCCCAATTCAAAGGTTCGCAACACTTGCGACCAATTTCTCTTATCGGTTATCTACCGATCATGGGATTTGGGCACTAATATGATTGACGTTAGACAAGCATACCCCAGATCATGCCTAACGATGCTCCGGCCTGTTAAATAAACAAACACGATGTGTATATCATCGTGACCCTTGAAATAGCGTTTTTGTGTATCTTAAAGCAAAAACCTATTTCGTTCTCAGGCGCACGTCATCAAAGATTTATGGCCCTCGAAATAGCGTTTCTGTTTATTTAAGACACAACCTATTTCTTCCTTCGGCGATTTTTCGCCATCGCTTATCTCAACGACGCCTGTAGCCCCTAATACCAATTCCCTTTCATCGGTTATCAACCGTCACCATCATAAATGATGTTCGGCCTTGTGCGCCAGTACATTGACCTGAAGGGATATAGGAAGAATCCATCTTTATGGCGGCTGGTGGAGGTTGATCTCGACGAACTTCAGCGAGTCCGATTTTATCACGCGAAGTGTGCACATGCGCCGACCCGGAGTCAAATTTAAATATTCGAAGAGTTCGTGTGCGAGAAAAAAATTCATCCTCCGTGGAGTTCGCGATACCATAAGTACTAGAAAAATCCTTTTCTTGCCTTTTATTGTTTCTGACGATCGCACGCCGAATCGAACATTTAATCAATAAATGAACAGTGCCGCGATTAGAATAGTTCAACTGTACGAAGTGCTTTGACTTTCTTGGAATACCTAGATGTGCTTTTAGTCGCGACTAACATTTGTAAAACAAACAGAAAGAAAATGCGAACAATAAAAAAACAGTGATCAACAACAACACGAAGTGCTTTATTATTTACTTACGGACGTGTCGTGTTATATAATTAAACTTCAATTAATCATCCCCCCCCCTTTGAATCATTGACTTCTCGTCATTAACATCTCGTGTCTTTACGCACATATCCTTCATCCTTCCCATATCCTTCCCTTCCCTACAAAGTACTAATTGCCTATTCCCTTTACAATAGAATCTAATTTAAATAAACGTAAAACCAATTTAAAACCCCATTCAGATTGCAATAGTCATTTTCTTTGTAGTAGCCATAGTCGCCCCCTATTAGCCATTAGCCATCTCGGCCGCTTCCTCGAAATCACTACCGTGGAAGCGGAACGAAATAAGATGTGTGGCAAAAGACACGAGAAGAGTTCTTCTTGTTGGTTAAGCAGTCGCCGCGTACGGGTGTGTTTCAATTATTCAGTTCTCATATTTAAGAAAGTAAAATAAAATACGATGTGCATGTGCAATTGAAATGTGAAAATAAAATCGTTTTGTACTTATATGCTTTATATTCTCGTTTTGTGTTAATATTCGCTCTTGTGTGCAAAGGACATTTACATCGAGACTCCCTGTCCTCACGTGAAACTACTAAAATCGTTTAATCCATTTAACTAAAATCGTTTTGTGCTAATATGCTAATTAGTGCAAAGGACATTTACATCGAGACTCCCTGTCCTCAATATAATCGCAGCAGGAAATTGAAGCTGCCGACCACGGGGTAAGTTTTGTGGACACAGAAATAATTAAATACAATTGTTGTAGAAATAATATACGACAGTCGTTAGGGGAGTATCATCAACAAGGAACTCATGCCGTGTTTTCTTATACCATCTTCTCCGATGCAGTTAGTGTTCTTGTGTTTGCAACTGTGGGGTTTTTATTGAACCTGTATCCATGATGATACCAAGTAAAAACCACCCACACTATGATCTCGGGGTGGGTTTGGTTGTGTGTGCATGAATCAATGCAACTTTGAGGGTAGCCCACTGACCCAATTCGGTGAATGTGGTGACCTCAGCGTGCATTGACCTGTAGGGAGACAGAATTGTGGAGGAGAGGAAAATGTAGCTGGTGCTATTCACCTGCGAAAAGAGATCATTGATCCCCAGCGAATGGAGTGTCTAGAGAAAGTGAATAGGACGCCGAATTGGCTAGGGAAATCTGATCATGGAAAATAAATTAAATGCTTTGATAATTTCCCCAGTGGTTTCGTCAGACTATGCCGTTGCTAACCGGCATGATGCGATTTCCGGTGGAAATCTCATGGGTTAGCGAAATGGGGTTGCTGTATGGCGAAAAGATAGCTAAACTCAAGTATGCATTATCTGCATAGGATAATGAGTTTAGCTATGCGTCCGTTTAACATGATTTATAGGTGGAATAGCTTATAAGAGGAATAAGGGTAGAAATGAGGCGCTGAAAGCGGTCGAAATAAGGTATGAAATTGTGGGTTTGTTCTCCATGTGGTATAGAGAAGAGGGGGGGGGGGGGGGGGTATTGTTACGGACTTCGTGTGTATGCTCTCGCCCAATACACTATATCCCACGAATTTCCCCTCTCTACTGGTTAATTGGAAATATCGGCTAGTAGCTAATTGGCATAAACTATTTTATGCAAATTCTACTTGACAGAAAATTAATAATAAAAGGCGTTGGCGCCAAATAAAAAACAAAAACGAAACGTCAACGGCAAAATAAAAGTAAAAGATCAATAGAGATTCAGATAGGAGATAGGACGGACGCATTCCCAGTTCTATAAGATGAAGCGACAACCTCCGTGAGTGAAATATACTAAACAGCGCGAGTGGAAACATTCCAACTCTACCACGGCCAGCAAGCTGAACAGAGGGATTCAAGAACACATCGCCTCCTGAACCCTGAATACCAGAGTCCAGCAGCAACCACCGCTCCACGATCCACTTAAGGAAGTCCCGTCCCCTTGTTTCCAATTAAAATGTTTTCATTCCCACATTTAAATCATATTTAAATTGTTATTAAATAACCCATAACGTTGACTACTATAGGTTCCTCTCACTGCAGAGCAATAATTAAAAAAAAATCTTTTTTTACTTTCGCTTCATAGTAACTATTTGACTTTTCATTTAATAAAATTGTCATAGATAAGCAAATCGAAATAGGCTATTGGTGTATGTTTTACAATCCCACCGGCTAAATAAACAAACAATGCAAATACGTCAACACACATTCCAATAATGTCGTCGGATACAAAAAATTCTTAAGTAAATGAGTAAACATATAAATGGGTAATTTTAAACCTCATACTCGTATATGTCAGCACTTGTTTCCACAATACCACCAACGCGATTAAAAAGATCGACATCAGTTGCAAATACCATTTTTGAAAGGTCAAATTGCTTCAGGTATTTAAAAATACCAGATGAAAAAACAACATAATCAAGCTGATTTTATTTTAATGCACCACGTTGAAGGGCACATTTGACGCGAATTTAAAGATTCAACAATTTTATACTCGCAATACTCTTCTCTTTTTTTTTGTTTGATTTTTTAAGGCTTAAACTGCAACCAAAACGAGTTTCTTAGCTGTGCCTCAATGCACACCAACAGCGCAATCCGTGTGTAACAAGTGTTACCTGACTTGGCTCTCGCACTTTATTCCACATGATCGCCATCCGCCGCTTTCGGTTATCTGGTCATTGAATCAAATTCATATTAATGAACTCCAAAATATAACTCTAATTTGTATGCAAGCGCAAAGTGCGAGCATGCGTCTCTGTCAAGTTATCATACCCCTGCGTCGCAGATAATTTCTCATACAATAAGCTAAAAAAGTCTACAACAAATGCCTTTCAAAATAGATATGATTATCGCACGCAATGCGAGTTCACCAAAATGTTTTGTAATCGAAATTCGAAAGCAAAAGTTTTTGGCGGGATGTGGTATATCACAGTCCACTTGGAAACACAAATCCATCTGAACCGTCGAACTCCCTTCCATAGGTGGACATAAAGATAGATAGACGCTTTTTGTGATCAATTTACCAAACCCGTAGATCACTTCTTTTGAATGTAGGGTCTAATTTTGTTCCGGCAACCCTGTGTGGTTTGCATTGCGTTGGCCCAGTGAAGGTTACACGTCTACAGCTAAAGCATTAGGTCACCAAAGTTGATCGAAGTCGTATCACGAAATGTGCATTAATATTGAAAACACGAAACGAGGGTAAGGTTGTT
This sequence comes from Microdon myrmicae, assembly GCA_963931805.1. NCBI lineage: Eukaryota > Metazoa > Arthropoda > Insecta > Diptera > Syrphidae > Microdon > Microdon myrmicae. Next base: position 164,890,368 of record OZ007498.1, on the reverse strand, counting down.
GAACTTCGAGTGAAGTTGTGTCTTACTTTTTGTTTTGAAAGTGAAACCGTGGAACATGGAGCGTGGAGCTTATTAGAGGTAGCAACTTGTAGTGTACGTTGTGATAGCTTGGAATCGTATGTAGATAAATTTGTCATAGGTGCTGTTCTATGATACCCGCTTTGCCACTTTACGCTCAAGATGGTTTCGTAACATTAGCCGTTAGAGATAGCAACCAAAAGAGCTTGTTTTTTTTTAGGAGAAATAAAAGCATCGTTCGAGTGTTCACACCATTCTAGTTTTAGCACTTCTACAGGAATTTACACGCTTGCATTAATTTTAGCACAAGGTTCCAGTTTTCGAAAGAATCTTATTTAAGGTATTGTTATGATTTTTTTTTTTTCTGTGGAGTTGATTTAATATTCCTTCATTAAGTTCAAGTGTCCCTAAAAATATAATCATAATTTCTTCTCTTGTTCTTGATAGTAAATGATTCTTAGTTTGATGACACAGATTGTCTAATGCAGCGGTTTCCAACCTGAGAGGCCCGCCTCCCAGGGGAGGCGCCATAATTTTTTAATAAATTAGTTTTTATACCATAATATCTACAAATAAATAAAACTTCATATTGTGACGCATATGACAATCAGTACTGGAATCTTCGAGAAAGTCCGAAAAAAAGTACTAGATTATTTTAGGAAGTACTGGAAAACTGGAATAGAACATTCAAGACTATGGAACGGACGGAAACGATACACCAAATCAGAATGAGGAAAAACGGTATAAATACGTCGCACGCAGAGCGGAAGTTAAGTTAGAGATAAGTAAGACAGTGAAGCAAGCGATACGTCTCGAGTGAGAAGTAAGCAGTAAAAGACGCGATAAGTACGGAAGCGATAAGTAAAGAAATCATTAAGTGTACGATATAAGTAACCGTTGTATTACGGACTAATAAAGTGTTGTATTAATTCAAAATCGATTTAACGGCTCTTATTTATTTTAAAATAACTAATCCAGCGAACCCTAAGCTCGCTACAATATCTTAACGTAACAGTGAAAATTCAGTGCATGTTTATTTTTATTTCTTTTTACATTTACATATATTTAATTCCTATTAAAAAAATTATCTGGAGCGGAGAAATTTAAAAATGGCCCGTTTGCAAACGCTCTGTTTCGGTAATGTACAAAACGACCACTAGTTGCATGAAAATAATAACCTCAAATTTAAATGTCACTCGTAGCTAAAGTGTCAACTGAAGCGTGTCCGCAGGGTGTAATATTGTTTTTTTAAAATTGTTTTTGAGGTGATTTCTTTCTGAAAATAATCGTTAGTATATGTGGGGCTTTTCAGGGCCCGAAGAGCCATGCATCGCTCGATCCCCACCATTTCCGGCAATGCGACTTACCTTAAAGTCGAATCTTCAGCAAGATTATACAACGTTGCTACGGCATTAACCGCCAACCAATTCGCTGGAATTAATTCGGTTATCCCCAAGGATAACCGACATAAATACCTTATAGGCAGCTTACCTTTCTTTGGGGGTTTTTCCAAACCCCTTCTCCACGGTCATTTCTGAAAACATAATTCATGGCAAGATTATCATCTTGCCATGACATCAATTCAGCATCACCACGAGCTTCCGCGACCGAACAATGAATGGCACATATCTACCAACACACGCTGATCTTTCCGTGGGTTATCTTTGTACCCATTCATTGACCTAGCATCATTTCGGGTTGCTTGCACATCTGCAAGCCAGATTTTCGACGGCATGTTCTATGATCTATCTTTGCTAAAGTAGAGAAGATCAAATTAAACATTGGCCTTTCAAGCGCGCATATTTGCTTGGATCTCAGCATGACCGATTTTATGATTCGTTGCCGTTTCTTGGAACGATCACCAGCATCGGTCATGACCACCAATTTTAGTTTGCACAAAGTAAACACTCAAGCGGATAGTTTCGTCTGACAGTACCTTCAACGGGATTAACATATCCCTAAGATAACATGCATCGAATCATACATGACCGAAATATGTTTATTTTAAATGATCTAACAACGGCCATACCCAATGTTTGATTCATTTTTCCAAAATAGATTCCTGCCTTCGGCAAGGGTTTTATTGACTCACGTCAATCAAAGAATCTATACCTTGCGGATGGCGGCAGTTTATCTTGCCCAAACATGTAGCAGCAGATTCGATCTGCTACATGAGTTTTTTCGTTTCCTTTTGTTTTGGACCTTCGCCATCGGCGGCGAATCCTTTAGGTTCGTTTTCGTTGGATGTCTGTAAAGAGACATCCAATAGTGAGTCAGATCTTAACCGCCGAACTACACACACGGATCGGATACCGTCTCTGCGTGCGACGAAACGTTTTTGCCTGTCCAAGCTCAACCCTTATTTTCCTCGTGAAACCTCCGTTCATCGTACCACGAATAGTGTGTGTTAATCAATCAATAAGCAACTAAAGTTACAAATAAGTGTGTTTCCTGTGCTGTCGGATAATTAAACAAACTCTATGACTTACTGAGAGCATCAAAAATAAAAGGATTCATTTGAAAAGGGTGTCGAAGTGCTAGTGGTAAAATTGTACCTGATTGTATTATGTCATTAGTTTTAAATAATAAAAGCCCACCACAATCTGGAGTGAATTTGTGAACAATAGTTAAGAAATTACGTGAAAAAAAAATAGAAAACAGTATGTGCTCCTCGATAGTATAGTGGTTAGTATACCCACCTGCTCGATTCCCCGTCGGGGAGCCTCTGGCGCAAGACTAATGACCTTACCCGGAAAAAACAAATCATTATGGAAAATTTAACAGTCCTCGGGACTTGCTAAATAAGGCCAAGACCGGTTCCCGGTTGTAGTGCCGATGATGATGATGATGATGATGCAGCACAACTCCAAAAGTGTTTTAAAATTATGTCATTTTTCATTCTTATCTTCGTTCTTTTGTGTTGGAACTTTCTTTTGGTGAATATTTCTTCTCGTTGTGCTCGTTGGCTGTGAATTTCGGTGGGAGTGTTGCTGAACCCACGCCCATGAAGGCGTATTAGATAGATACAACCCACATATATTTTAAACTTTTTTTTTAATTTAAACTGTATTATATTATATATGTCCAAAATAATGAAGATGCTGATACTGGCGGGAATAAAAGCAAAAAAGAACAAGGAAGTAAAGCTCCCAAGAAAAGACAATACAGTTCATCCTATTTATCATTAGGACTCACTAGTGTTAGTATAGATGGCTTGGAAAAACCAATGTGTTTGTTGTGTTCGAAAGTTTTGGCATCAGATAGTATGACACCAGTCAAATTAAAACGGCACCTTGAAACTCTACATTTTAAATATGTTGATAAACCCATGCAATTTTTTCAAAGAAAATTGGATGAGCTTAATAATCAAAAGCAAACGTTCAAAAAAATACTTTCTGTAACACCAAATGCATTATTGGCTTCGTACCATGTCTCTTACCGAATCGCAAAATGTTAGAAACCACATACAATAGGAGAAACTCTAATTTTACCAGCTGCTATTGATATGGTTCGAATAATGTTCGGCGAATCATATGCAAAACAGTTGCGACAAATTCCGCTTCCTGATAATACAGTCGGAAGAAAAATCGGTGATATATCTGAAGATATTTGGGTTCAATTAGTTTCTCGGCTGCGTACTTTGAAATTCGCCATACAAGTAGATGAGGCAATTAATTGCATATGTTCGATATGTTGTGGAAAATAATATATTAGAAGATATATTATTTTGCAAACCCATTCCCGGAAAGACCACATCCATTGAAATTTTTAATACAATGGACAGTTTTTTTGAAGACATAACGTGGAATAATTACATTGGACTGTGTTCTGACGGAGCTCACTCAATGTCCGGACACAAAGCAGGTCTTCAAGCATTAGTATGCATTAGTAAGCATTAGTATGCTTCACAGAGCAGCTCTAGTGTCAAAAAATATGAGCGAGGAACTTAACAACATTTTTGCAAAAGTTATAAAAATTATAAACTACATTAAGAACCTTCCTTTGAGATCTAGACTGTTTGCAAAGTTGTGTGTAGATATGGAAGCTAATTATACCTCACTTCTGTATTATTGTGAAATTCGGTGGCTGTCTCGTGCAAAAGTGATTCAAAGGGTATTTGAATACAAAGAAGAAATAGCAACCTTTCTCGAAGAAAATCACCATGAAGAGGCACATTTGTGGACGAACGATAATTTCCTTGTTAAACTTGCCTATTTGGTTGAAATTTTTGGAAAATTGAGCAGTTTGAATAAATCAAAACAGGGATCACAAATGCATCCACTTGTTCAAAAAGACAAAGTAAAAACTTTCATTAAAAAGTTGAAGTTATGGAAGTCAAATTTACAAAAGAATGAGTTGGACATGTTTTCACTGTCAAAAGATTTCTGGGCCACAGCCAATATTGAAACAAGTAAGAATCTTTTTATTGAACACTTGGATGGTTTAGTGATGCATTTTTCAAATTATTTTAAAGACCTTGATTTCTCCAAGTTTTTGTGGGTATAGAATCCATTTATCGACAATGAAGATGACGAATTTGAGCTGACAACCATTCAAAAGGAAAAACTGATAAAATTATCATGCGATAGCCTACTAAAACAAAAGTTTCAAAATGAAACCTTAATTCAATTTTGGATGAATCTTAGCGGAGAGTATGAATCTTTGTATTGCCAAGCAATGCAAGTGCTTGTGTGGCGGTTCCACTACTTACCTTTTGAATCACCCCAATAACTTCCTCCCAAAGCTCCAGAAATCTCATAGTTTTTCGCTTATGCAATCGCATTAGCACTTTCAAGCATTCCTCTCGTCAAGGGCATTCACGCATTTAATGCGTTATTCATTTCCCTGAAAGAAATCGGTACACCATTCTCGCATGCATCAAGGCATCTCGGCATTATCTGAAAAGAAAAACATTTCGGTTGCCGTACTAGGTAACCACAATAAACTATGGAAACAATCAACGGCACCCTGCCTGCCTACGTTTTCTGTCTCACACGTGCGCGGCAGATTTTCCTAGTTTATCTGTATCCACGGCGGGTTTTATCCAACCAACAAAGCATAGCGCAACTCGCGCCTAGCTGCCAAGAACCGAATTCTCTAGTAGTGTAAATATTCACACTGGAATCTGACCCTTGAGATGCCATATACAATCGCCATAGATCATATACACAACCGTCATTGTGTAACCATCTAAATTGCTTCTCAATGACTTGCAACTATTGATTCAGCTGCAAGCACTTCTCCCAGAAATGCTCCTTTGTTTGAATCTCCAAACAATCACCAACTTCGCGCTTAGCCGCCGGATTCGAATTCAATAGCATAAACAAATGTAAATAAAAAATCCGTTTCTTACAACGACCAAAGATACGATATACAAATTGTATGATGTATCCCAAACCTATTAGCACCTAATGAGTAGCAGCGTATTTATTTAGCTGAACCCTCACTACAGAACGATGCCCTAGGGTGCTTCCCCCTTTGTTCTTTCTCCCTTCTTTTAGGTTTCGTTTATCCTTTGCCGAAACGCATCGATAAACACTATGATCTACACCATCACACATACACATACATTACCAAGTCCTTCTTCCTTGTTTTCACCACGAGAGAAACACTTTCTCTCTCGAGGAAACTCACCCCAGTTGCGAAGTGGCTCTGCATTGAGCAGAGCAACGCGGAGTCTCATTTCAACCACCAACGATCTCACATCGCTGGTTCGCGTTTCCCCCTTAGTAGAGTGAGCATGGGGTTTGTACCGGAGTGCACCCCACAGTCGAAGTCGGACACAGACAATTACGTGATCCTTGAAGCTGTGCAACTTAATTTAACAATAGTTTTGTGAAAACCAATCAACCATTTGTAAATTGCATTAACTGTTCGAGTGTCAAAATTTAGTGGTAAATCAAAATAAACAATATTCATACGAAACAATACCACCGTGCGTTTTATTTCTTGCTTGGTGAAGGATTGTCCGAGGTATTCCGTGAAGTTTCTTTTCTCATTGTATTGAACAGTGAACTTTCGATCTTTGGAAAATAGGTGGAGTATTTCATGACCGTGACAATGAGTTAAAAGTGCATCTCACACATGAACATGATAGGAAATCTTTGTGAACCTGTGCCAAAGCCGGCACATGACGAAGACATTTCCTACACTTCTACCGTTTGTAACGTCGTATTTATGCGAAACGGGCTTTTCTGCACTGGCTGCAATGAAAACCAAATATCGAGCCAGGTTAGTAGTCGAAAAAGGGTTACGAGTGGCACTCTACACATTGCCCCCAAGATTTGATAAACAATTCAATTCAATTTTTATTTGGTAGAAAATTACATTTATGGTATATTTTACAACTAGTACTTAAGAGATTTAGGATAGCAATTCCTTTACAACTATAATCTTAAATCTATATAATGACAACAGCACAATTTTAATGAATAACAAATAATAAATTAAGGGAAAACTACAAGAAAAAACCCTTATTTGAATCTTAAGACTAATATTGCACGGGCTTCCGGTTATTTTATATAGTAATGACCTCGATATAATTTTCATAGACAGAGTACATATGTAGTGATTTAGGATAACGCAAGACGGGAAATGAGAACATTGTCAGAAAAAGAACAATTGACGAAGAAGTTTCGATTGATTTTGTCAATAAGAAACTCTACCGGTTTAACGTTGGCGTTTTCATGTAGTTCATGTGTCGAATAATGCCATGGCAAATTCAGCAACATTTTCAATATTTTATTTTGACACCTTTGCAATTTTATTTTGTGTGTGCGAGCACAATTACACCATACAGGGGCCCCGTACAGGAGTATCGCTTGAAAAATGGTTTTAAATATTATAATTTTATTTTCGACGCTAAGCTTTGACTTTCTACACACTAATGGATACATAATTCTTACGACTTTGTTTATTTTGTCAATTGTGGTAGTGATGTGTTTTTGAAAGATAAGTTTTTTATCTAGAATAATACCTAGATATCTACAGTCTTCGGACCAATCAATATCAACTGCACACATACTGAGTTTAATGCCATTTGGTAGGTAGCAGTGTTTCCTACATCTCGAAAACCAGACAGCTTGTGTTTTATTACCATTTATTTTTATTTTCCATTTCCTGTAATATACTGCTAGTTTGTCAAGATCTGCTTCCAAAGAGTTGTAGCCATTAGTGAATAAGGCACCTGAAGAGAAAATGGCCGTATCATCGGCAAACATAGCTACCTGAATGTTTTCACCTAGACATGGTAAATCTGCGACAAACAATGTGAATAATATAGGACCAAGGACCGAGCCTTGGGGTACACCATAGTGGATTTGCTGTGTAGAGGATATGTCGGTTCCTAAACTCACAACATATTTTCTCGAACGAAGAAAGCTCTGGATAATTTTGATAAGCGGCATTGGCAGCTTAAGCTTCAGTAGCTTATAAATCAAGGCAGCGTGCCATACCGTGTCAAAGGCTTTTTCGATGTCTAGAAGAACCAGTCCCGTTGACTCCTTGTCGATGAATTTACCAGCTATGTGGTTTTTAATGCGCAAGACTTGGTGGATTGTGCTGTGACCACCACGGAAACCGAACTGAAAGTTTGGTAAGATATTATTGTCTTCCACAAAACGATCAATCCTTTCCTTAACGATTTTTTCTAAGAGCTTGCTTAGACAGCTAAGTAGACTAATAGGTCTGTAGCTTTCGAGACTGTTCTTCGGTTTGCCGGGTTTCGGGATAGGTATTACTTTTGCTGTTTTCCAACAGTCCGGAAAATAACAATTCTTAAGACAAGCGTTGAAAATGAACGTTAAATAGTTACTTGTAGCAGGTGGAAGTGCTTTGATTAATTTGTTGTTAATATTATCGAGACCCGCAGCCTTTTTTGATTTAGATTTTTTTATCAATTCTTTAACTTTTCTGATATTAGTTGAGTAAGTATTTTCAGCTGGTGTTTGAGAAAGTACATGGATAGTGTTAGCAACTTCAGCTTCAGTATACGCGTCGCTTAGATGCATAGATATGGAGTGGTTCTTACTAAACGTGTTAGCAAGTAGGTTCGATTTCTCCACTGAAGAAATAAAAAACTTGTCGTGAACTTTAAACGGAGGAATACTTGACCCTCTCTTTTTCATAATTTTTGATATCTTCCAGAACGGTTTGCTTGCTTTGTCAAGAGAGGAAAGGTGTTTATTCCAACAGTTGTTCCTATATGCTGAGATTTCTTTTTTAATGATATTATTTAAGACATTGTCTTGACATTAACTAGAAAACAATCGATTCTATAACGCAGCCATTTTTTTCTTTCAAAGTTTCGTAGCCTAATCAGATGTAAGATATTTTCAGGAAGCGGTGCCTTATCAACTGGAGCAGTGGAACATTTAGGTATCGCAAGATCGGCCGCTCTATTGATAACAGAAACAAAATTGTTACATAGGATATCAATGTGCTCGCTGCAGGTTATAGAATTTAGGCTGGTATCACCTAGAACCAAGTTCGTGTTTATATATGATTTATAACAATTCCAGTTGGCGGCGGAATAGTTGTGGTATAAACTGGAACGATTTACAGATACTGTATGATTCACTGTAAGGCTGATTGGAAGGTGGTCTGAACTTAACGCATTTAGAGTTAATGGTACTGTGCAGTAATTTGGAATATTAGTGATATATAGATCAAGAGTTGAGGGGTTCTTGTTAGCACTCGCTGGGATATAGGTGGGGAGAAGTGGATAAAGTATGGAAAAACTTGGGCTGTATTCAGTAACATCTAGTAAAATGTTACGCCAGCAGTTTGCCCTAAGACAATTCCACGACTGATGTCTGCAGTTTAGACCACCACCAATAATTACCTTGTTTCGAGTGTTAACTCTATACAATTTTTGCAGATCCCGCTTAAAGTAAGTAGATTTCTCAATGTTTCCATTTCCACCAGGGAGATAGACCGAAAAAAGACTCACCTTGGAGTTATCACTTAATATTACATCTATACTAATTTCCTCAATTAACTTAAGATGCAATGAAGGACGCAAGGAATGTTCTAGACATTTTTTCACAACAATGGCGACACCTCCACCACTAGCATGTACCCTGTCTAGGCGATAACATATGTAATTTTGATGTGAGAAAGAAATGTCTTGTTTGAGCCAGGTTTCTGAAACAAATGCAATGTCAATATTAAAATTTATCAAGAAACTAAAAAATGCATGCTTTTTGTTTTTGATGCTTCTCGCATTCCAAGTTATGATGTTAAGAGAGTTTCTTAACATGTTTTTTCCGAATATATGTTCTTAATAGCTAATGAAGTAATGACGTTAAATTTGTCAGCTTTAGTTTGACAAGCACTAAGCTTGGTTACAACTTCATTAAGAAGAGAGTTTATCTCGCTAAATGAGAACAAGTTATCATTAGTTATAGTTCCAGGCGGATTTTTCTTCGTGTGTGTCGTATCACTGTTGGAAGGTTGCTGGGTTTGACAGGCCAGAAGCCCAGGTGGATGAAGGAGGTGAAGGTTGATGCACAGATCGGGGTAGTGGAGGAAAATTATCAATGGATAATCGGTCGGGCAGTGGCTGCTGTTTGTCACTCGGAGGCTGTAGGAACGTTGTATTTCCTGTACCACGTCCACGTGGGGATAATTTGCGGCGAATGTCTATGTACTGCTTTCGGTTTATGCATTCTGGATCGGTGGATTTATGTGGCCCACTACAATTTGCACACTTGATGACCTCATTCGTTTTGCAGTCGGATGTTTTGTGGTTTCCCGAACAGATTGCACAGAAGCTATTTATGTGGCAATGCATCGAGCCGTGTCCGTAAAGCTGGCAATTTTGACATTGTGTGACCTTACCTGGATTATGTTTTTTAAAGTCCCAGCGAACGATGGTTTTGAACAAGGTTGAGTAGTTCCGTTTTAGTTCGTTTAATTTAACAGTACCGCGTTGAATGTAGACGATGTACAAGTAGTGTTTGTATAGGGCTTTTGTTGACGAATTTATTGTGATGGTTTTAACATCTAGGCACTTAATCCCGATTGCAATTAGTTCGTTTTTTACTATATCGTTGCTTATCAAGTCTAGTCCAGATAACACTACCTTTAATGGACGATTTTCCTTGCGCGAGTGGGTAAAAAACACACATTTTAACCGTAAGAGTTCGGTTCTGATTTTGTTATATATGTCCATTGTTGGAGCACATATTTTTTGGCCAAGTGAAATGTTTTTAATTAAGTAATTGTCTATCTTAATGTTGCTCAAAATATCACGCACTTTAGCACTAGTTGTTTTTAACACCACAATTGGCGGAACGGTTTATTTAGTAAGTTCTGCGCACTGTTCGTCATTGGCCGGATCCATTTCAGGAGAGTCTTCCATCAGACTTTGAAGTGGTTGAAAAAAGTTAGTGTTTGAACACATTTTAGATTTTTCTAGCACGTTATTGTTCACTTTTGAAAGTTTATCGGGAGGAGTTTGGCCTCCAATAACGGGGTCGTAACGCAACCGTTTGCGCTTAATTTTGTTTAACACACGTGGCCCAGGGGCCATAACTTAACGGTTTTAACACTTGTTCAAATTTGTGTATGCGGAAAACGAGGCAAAGAAAACAAGATAATGATAATTAAATTGTGATAATTATTGTGAAAATAACGGTTGATTAAGATAAATAGCACGAGCAAAACTGTGAGACAAGTTGTCTGTTTGAAAGTCAGCCAGGTACTCATGCAATATTTATTTTCTTAGCTTACCGTACAAATTTTTTAGTTTTGATATTTAAAGTGATCATATATTAAAAGTGTTATTTACAGTGTTGTTGTTATTTTTTTTTCATTACATTTAGTAACAGTTGTGAGTAATATATATATATATATATGTTTTTTCTTCTTTTTATATAAGAAGTTTTTTTTTTTGTTTTTGTTTATAAAGTACTATTATAGTTTTTCCAATTTGTGGTACAATATATAGATAAGTGTTACGTAAGATTATTACGACTTCCTATTACAATTTGTGTATTACATAGAATTTTCATTATTTACATATACATTTCTTTGTTTTTTTTTTGAGAATTTTTCATTGTCCTTATTTATTTATATAATTTTTCATGTAGTTGTACGAATAATTAAATTCTAAAAATTTCAAATTTGTTTTGAGTTATACTAAAATTTTCTTAGGATTTATTCATTGCAAAATTTTTTTACTTATATAAATTCTTATTCTAACATTATTTCGTATGGTAAGTTTGTTTTATTTATTTCATTATTTTTTTTCATCTATATATTGTGTTTTTTCTTTTATAACTTAAGATTATTTATTATTACAAAAAATTTTTGTTTGTTTATTTATTTAAGTTAGTGGTGGTTGATTAAAATATTTGTATAATACATTTTTTCGATAGTCAATATTTGTTTATAGTATAGTTTTGAAACTTCTATTTTTGAAACATATGAGTTATGTGGAGATTTAATTTCTGTTATATTTTATTTATTATCTCCTGAATTGTTAATACAGTTGTATTATTTATAAATTTTCTTTGTTTATTCTATCTATCTATTTCGTTTTTGAACAATAATTTGTTAAGAGGTGAATTTAACGTTATTAGTTGTATATATATTTTTCTTTATAGATACATTTGATTTACTTTTAATATTTTTTTTTTCATTTGTTTAAACATTTTCCCCACACATATACATTTATTATTATTATTTTTGTTTTTTGTTTTTGTAAGGTTATTTATACATCTATACATTTACTTTCCTTCAACTTTTGTTTGATTTATTTTGGGTTTCTTATTTGTGATTGCTTAATCCACAAATGGTTTCATATTATTGTTGTGGTGTTTTAAAATCTTCGAGAAGAAGAGAATATGTTTATTCACTTGTTTAAGTATATATATTTGAATACTAATCGGAATTCCATTTGCTTCGTTTTAAATTTTTCCTTAAATTTGTGGAAGACTTCCCACGTTTTCTTCGGGTTTGGCTGTGTAACATAGTTCAAACTTCCGAGCGACAATATGTTAAAAGAATAATAAAGTTTCGAGATTAAGATTTGAAACTTTCTTTTATTCGTAAGTGGAGGTACAATTTTTTGGTCAGATTTTATTTGTAAAATCCATTTTAAAATTTGGATAATGGGAAAAACGAAAGAGAGAATGTGAACAAACGAATTTCTGAAATGAGGAATGTGTTCGAGAGCAATTTGGATGTCACTGTTATCTACAAGCTTACTCTTTTCTAACGAGAAAATTAGTTGTTCTTCAGTCTTACATTTTGCTGGGACTCTTAGTACCGCAGGCTTACACTTTGCTGAAATTTCTTGTTTCTCGGGCTTACAATCTGCTGGGAGTTCTTGCTCCTCAGGCTTACATTTTGCCGGTATTATATGGTTATGAATTTCCATTACCTGTTGTGATCGTGGATGCAACTTTATGCAGTCAACACAAACTTTATTTAAATGGGAAGAGGAAGATTCAAGGGTAGTTGGTTTCGTTGTGTTTGTCACAGCATCAGATCCGGCCCGTAGACAAACGGATTCGGATGTTGACTCACGAACGGTGTTGTCCAATTTTTCATGAATGCCTATGTTTTCCGTGGTGTGGCATTCTGAATATTTTCTTTCACCTCATTTTTGTTTCCTAAAAACTGCTCGAGTTCTACCATAGTTCTCTTCTTCACAGCGAATTTAAGGAATCCCTTCTTAAAGTTCGTGAGGAAGTCGCTTCCCAGTATGCCATCGTGTTGAAATTCTACATCGCTTCCCACTACAAAAAGGTTATGTTTAAACGGTATGGAGTGCCTGTCTGTTCTAAATTCGAATTCCCCCAATACCTTTCCACATGTGCTGACCGTTTTTCCAGCAATGGTGGATATAGTCACTGGGTCTGAATTATCTACAGATTGTTCAATATAAGGATTATCTGATTTGATCAGGCTGATATCGGCGCCAGTATCGATGAGGAAAGTGGAGTATAGTTTATCCAATGGGTTAAATTTTACACGTATTACTGGCTCCTTAAATTCAGGGCAGAAAAATACGCGCATTTGAAAATTTACATCGGGATGGGGTGTATATCGGCGATTGTCTGAACTCGAGAAGGATTGCCGTTGCTCGCTGCCCGAGTGAGCTCGTTTCCTGCTGTTGATTGGATACCCTGTTTATATTTTGGTTTTGTCGGGTGTTTTGATTTTCAGTGCGGGGCGAGTTTGCTGATATCCTATTTTGAGATTGATTTGGTTGAGTTTTGAAAGGATTTCGACTCGTTGAAGGTTGGTCCTGGTTTCGCATATGAGCCAACCTTGTTCTGCATTCTGCCTGAGTGTGATTATACTTTCGACAGTATGTGCATTGGAGACGTTCAAATTCAGTCTTAATGCGTTGAGGGACGAAATTTGGAAAATTTGTATTACGATAGCAAGTCGCAGAAGTATGTCCCCTCTTGTTGCATGTTTGGCAAACAATTTGTTGGTTATTTCTCCTAAAATTGTTGGTGGTGGTTGTCATTGTGTGGTCGCTCTTCAATCTTTGAGATTGTTCCAAAACGTAGCTAATGGCTGCTTTGAGATTTGAAGACCTATGCGCTTTTACTAAGATTTTGAGGCTGGAATTTCGTATCCCATCCTCAAACGTATTCAAAGCGAGTCTTTGATTTTCAGCCAGAAGATAAGTTCTGACTGCAGGATCAGGCGAACTAGAGTATATGGCGCTGTCTAATTCATGCAGGTGGTGTGTGAGTCTATTTGAAAATTCTTTCACACCCTCGTTGCTATCCTGTTTCGTTGCCATTAGGTTATTTTGAGCAGCAGGCCTAGAGATGAAATCTTTTAATTCTCCCTCCAAATCGGATACCAAATCTTCCCAAGTAGAAATAATTTTATGTCTGATGCAGTCACGCGCCGGTCCCTGCAATCTGATCCCTTAGAATAAAGTATTTCTGATCGTCATCTTGTGCTTGTGAGAACAAAATGTCTCCACAAGAGATGAAACCCTCAAATTCGTTTGGGTCACCGTTAAATACCGGTACGAATCCCAATATGTCACTTAATCCTATAGGTGAATTCATTCTTGAACTCTGTTCGCGTCTTTCCGTACGTACGGTTTCCGACGTTTCGTCCTCGCGATTTTGTATGAGCTCGGGCTCAGGTCTCTGCGAACGCGTTCCCGGTTTATTTTTGTCGCTCACGACATATTTGTGCAACAGACCAAATGATGGTGAAAAGGGGTAGAGAACAAAGGGATGATATCTTCATCGTTCCTAACAAGAAGAAAACACAAGACGACAAAGCTTCTGAAAACTCGTTTAAATCTAACCTATATGAAGATGTTTGTTCTGTTCAAAGTGAGAGAATCAACCCTTTCGCCCTATGGAAAAAGTGTCTAAACCGTCGAGAGAGAAAAAATATCCCAGAATAGATTTTCAAAAAGTCGCAGATGATTCAGAGGAAAAGATTCGACCCAAAGAAAACTTTCCAAAAAGACGCTTTGGCGGTAGTAAAGGTTGGTTATTTTTACTTTGTCGATATTGGTGTTGGTCCAAGTGTCCCGCCGAACACTGTGTATCGCGGATGATTTTAACGCCCAGAGCGAATGCTGTGCTCTGCCAGAACTGTCCACGAAACAACTGAAAACACCGAAGCGAATGCTGTCACGAATTAAACTCAGAAGGATTATGTTTATTATCTCGATTTTTATTTTTATTGTTTCTTTTGGTTTATTAAGTCACTTATCTTGAATTAACAAATCACTTTAGTTTATGTGAACTCGAGGCTCGACAACACACTGACGGTACTCGGATTTCTCTTTTAGTTATGCTGTGGTGGGTAAATTGCCACCGATTCTAAACTGGTAACGCACGTACGCCCTCTAGTCCTCGTAACTTCCTCTCGACCTCTTCGGGTGCTCTCAAACAGACTTCGCGATATGGCTGTTCGATATAGCCAGTCGTCTCGTCGACGATCGAAATTAGACTGTCTGTCTGCCCACACAGATATCCAGATTCCAAACCGGTATCCGTATCTGTACGGAAAAATTTTTCTATTCGATCTGCTAACAGAATTCCGGAAATCTCTGTTAGCAGCATGCTATTTTATCCCAGGGGTAATTTCCTATTTTCCTGAAAGAGGAAAGTCATCTTTGCATACATCATTATTATCGCTGATAGAATTTCATTTCCACGGCCTTCTGTTTGCACAGAACATCTGGCGCCCAGACCAGAGATATTCGGCGATTGTTTTGACGTGCAGTCCGTGGGTCTTATTTGAACTTGGTACCCGGAATCGAAATCCATTAGATCTTTATAATGGTGCGAAATTCTAGCGTGGCCGTGGGACCGGAGTATTGCCTTTGTTGGCTTAACTCCTCATAAATTATCGGATATCTCGTTGAGATATATTCGATTGCGATAGGTCGTGGCCGCCTTCTGTTGTTCAACGGATTTGGGTGGTCCTTGCGTTAGATTACCCGCACGTGCATCCGTTGATCGGCTCATTCTTTGATGATAGCAATTCTTTTGTATCGAATTTCGGAATTGCCGGTTCGATGAGATGTTCCTGGGCGCAGGCAGCATGTATGGCATTTTGGGAATTGTTTTTTTAGGAATAGAACGCATGGATGTTTATACCTTTGTTTCAGGCATGATGAATTATAATTGTTGAGCTTGACTTAAAAAGCTTTGGGGACGTTCAGTTCCCTGCTTTTTGGTGTCGGTCTCAACATTAGCTGCGAGTTGCAGGCCCTATGGTGGGACTTTGGGGCACGCGTCTGTGGGCGCGTGCAACGCTCTCAGGTAAGTAAGTTCTTTGAAGGTAGGAACCTTACCTGCGCAGAATTGTGCGTTCGTAGAACGCTACAACGCTAAGGACAAGGACCAAGAATTTAAATTTTGTTCGTTATTGTTCAGCTTATCACGTAAGAGAAATCTTCCCCAAAAAGTTGAAATAGTTTTAGGAAATGTATATATATATATGTATGTGTATAGTAAATTCAAATATATCAAAAAATAAAAAAATAAAAATCTAATTTATAGTTTATTTTTGTATGGGGTTTTTATTTTGTCCCCCTTTCAAAGAGTAAAATATAGGTAACTCAGATAAGTGAAGTTCGGGGGGTTTTTATTAGTCCCCGTTTAGATAACTAGAATGCTGTAAAAATGTTCATTTATTAGGTTTTGGGGATTTTATTTGTCCCCCTTTGTATATATTTCAGGCTGTTTAAAATGTAATTTCCTTAGAATGGCAAAATGTTTCGAAAATATTTGATGAAAACGATTTTTAGTTAACTTTTAGGGGTTTTCTTTGACTATTTAGTAATATAGGATTTCTTTTTTATCTCTTTGTAAAAAGGAAAAATATTTTAAAAATTTCTTTTGTAAATGAAAAAACAATTTTTAGTTCACTTTAGGGGTTTTCTTTTCCCCGTAAAATATATATACGTTTTAAATTTGTTTCCACTTTAATTTTCACAAGTTCACTTTAGTCTTAAATGTCACTAGTTAATTAAATAGAATAAAACGTCATATCTTATGCTGATGCTGGAGCGCGTTGATGTTGATACTGGTATTATTTGGGCTTCTGTCGTCAAAAGAAATTTCCTGCTGCTGCTGCTGTTCGGGCACGAATTTAGACAGCTGATGTTTAGTGAACCAGCTGAAAGTACCTTCAGCAGAACAACACGTTTGCTTTTGTGTCGTCCAACAGTGTTCCTTTGGTAGGGGATTGTTGGATAATCCCACGCCGCTTCTTCTTCTGAGGTAGATTGTTCGGAAATCCACGACCGCTGGAGCCAAAATTGTTCTATTCCACCGCTGCCACCAAAATTTTGTTGTGTTCTTGTAGAGGTTTGGTTTCAGGAAGCGTGTCTCCTAGTCCTTAAAAGGACAAGGTGATCTCTTAAAATAGACCGCTCCTGAAAACTTGTCCTTATAAAAGGGGTCGTTGCCGTGCTTCCTCTGACCCAGAGGGAAGAACAACGTCCTTGATTTCCCAGGTCTCCTGTGGGGGCAGGTGATTCTCCGAATCAGTTGAAAAAAGGCTCGTTATTCTTTCGGTATAATAAACGTTTTATTAAAACAGTTCTCCTGGTTCGTTTTCCAATTACAGTAGTTCTGGTCTTATCTTCAATTACAATGGTTCTGGTCTTATTTGTAGTTACAATAGTTCTGGTCTTCAACTTCAATTACAATGGTTCTGGTCTTATTTGTAGTTACAATAGTTCTGGTCTTCAACTTCAATAGTTCGCCTGGGCCCTTCCTCCAGGGATACTGGTCGATACAATACTGCTGCCCGGAGATCCTTTATAAAGGAAAAAAGATTGCGATTTGTATCTCAAAAGTGTACAATTTCGTACAAAAATCCCGATTTTGTTATGCTGAGCGAGATGCTTAGTGTTTACTTTAGATAAGAATTCAATTTCTTGAATTCTTACGAAAAGAGTGCGCAGATGTGGGAATGTATCTGCTTTTGGTTTTTTGTTTGTTTTCCTGAATGGAAAATTTTCAGATAGAGATAATGATCTCTGAATTTTGAATTTTCATGATGCCGTGGAGCAAATGTAGAACAATAAACGAATATTAGATTCGTTTATTGTGAATTTAATTTTAATTTGGTTTTTTAGATTAAATTATGCCGTGGGGGCAATTGTTAGGCTATAAACGAATGTTTTATTCGTTTATTGCGAATTTTGGATCATGTTTGGGTTATTGTGGGCTTTGATAGGATTATACGTTTTAGCGTATTATTGCTGGGATTTGGAATAGGGATGGGAGAAAAATGTGGTAGGGCTTTTTGGAGCACTACATAGCCATCCATATGAGCTACGGGGGATGGAACGATTCATTGTGTTAGTAACAATATTGTTCATAGTTAGGAGGTAATGATCGATTTCATTATTACGAAGGTTTCTATTAGTCGGTGGGTCTATGCCAATGTTGCGTATTTCTCTTTTTACTATGCGATCGAAACGCGACCAATGTGCTTTTCGGAAATCGAAAGAGTGTACCTGGTCGTACTGCTCAAGTAGATGGTACTCGTTTGGCACGTGTATTACGGCTCCAAGTCCGTAATGATCGCTATCGTACTCAATTGTGCGAAGACAATTTCGAGTAGTTATCTCGGTATCTGGTAACTGAATTCGATCATCTGTCATAAGTAAATCCAGGAAGGAGTTACCTCTTGGATAAGACGGTGTACTTGTAGCGTACAATTCTAGTTTATGCTAGATCGCATTTGTTTGCCACCAATGAAACAAGGCATTGCCTCTGGTGTTCGAGGTCAGATTGCCCCAGGCACTGTGCTTGGCGTTAAAATCACCTGCCATTAAAAAGTAATTGTTTTCCAAATCTAACTTGAGACTTCGGAAAAGCGTATCGATTTCACTGATAAATTGGGTACCTTGAACAGATTCAGGAGCGTAAGCAGCTACTATATATAGATGCCTTTGACTTTTTAGCGGAATGTCTATAATGCATGTCTCTAGCACCTGGAATTTGTGTACTTCCGTGCTGTAAACGACCTCATGGTGAAGACCTTTCTTAACTAAGATAGCGACCCCACCCCCTCGAGTAGAGTGTGGTTGATCTCGTCTAATTATGTTATAATTTTTGTAGCCCATTTTGTGCCTTTGGTTTAGCTTAGTTTCGGTAGCCAAGAGCACATCTGGGCATTCGACTTGGAGCAGATTGCCTAAATTATCCCTTCTTTCGATGTGGATTAGTGAATTTACATTCACAGCTATAATTTTTAGGTTAACTTCAGACGGAGGGTTGAAGATTTTGATGTGGAGAGTTATTTGAGAACAGGGTTGAATAGAGAGTATCTATTCGTGCTCTTTGTTCAGTCAGTGTTTTTTGAAATTCGGCAAATTGTCCTTGCATGGTTAATAACATTGTTATTATTTCTGAATGTGCCTCTGGTGCAGGCATTTTTCCATTACTATATGTATGTTCCATGGATGCTGGTTGCTTAGGAGCAGCGGCCATTTGTGCATATGACACACAAGGAGCCACGAACTTGTTGTAAGAACGAGTTTTCATTTTTTTTCTCTTCTTCAACTTGTTTCTTTTAGGACTCCAATTTTAATTTCATTTGTTGAAATTTAGGACATCCTCTAAAATTAGCAGTGTGACCTGTATTTTTACAGAGGACGCAGGACAGTGTTTTCCTATCTGGAAGCTGTTCCTTGCCCAAGGGGCATTCACCAATGATATGGTCGGAGAGGCACTTTTCGCACCTGAATTGCATGTGGCAGTTTGATGCCGCGTGCCCGAAGCGTTGACAACGCATACACTGCAATATGCTATCGATTTTTCTAATTTTTTCCCAACGTATTGTTTGGTGGTTGAGGTGTTCGATGTATCGGAGAGCATCAACTTTACTGTTGGGACTCAGTGATACAATAAAGAAAGGCAATTTGCAATTGCGTTTTCTGGAGTTGGCGGTTTTTACACCTGTAAATTTTAAATTGTCGGTTTCGACATTTTTTAATTCCTCTAATACCTCCTCAGGGGAAAAACATGGATCAACGCCTTTTAGGAGCATGGAGATTATTTTCTCCGATTTCGGGGTGTACGTGTAGTACTCGCTTTTTATCCTACCCAAAGCAGTCATTACTTTGCGATAACCTTCAATATCATCGCACATTAATTTTATTTTAGAATCATTAATTTTTTTTGTTTTGAAATTTTTGCAAGTTAACTCACCTAATTTTATAACGTCCTTTGTTTCCATGGACGTAAGTATTATAGGCGGCGCCTTTTCCTTTTTGTTGGTTACGATGTGCTGGTTTGTTTGCTGCTTCTGCATCTCCTTTGTTTGCTGCCTTTTGTTTGCTTCCTGATGTTGTTCCTGATTTTTCCGTTGTGCTGTTGTATTTTCTTGGGTTTGTTGTTGCTGCACCAGGTCTTTTAATTTGAGGATTGCTTCTCTTTGTTTATTGAGTTCCTCTTTTTTTGTGTCAATATCCGCAAGGAGTTTCTCTAATTCCGCCGGATCTGTTGCTTGTGCCGCTTTGTTATAATACTCGGCTGTCGCTCGAGTCGGCTCCGTGTCATCGTTTTCAGGTCTGCCTGGCCCCTTTTCATGAAAGTGACGAGCTCTTAGCACTTTGTTTGTTTCCACAATTTTTTTTTTTTTTTAAACAACCGCTCACAGTGGCGGCCACACTGTGTAATCCACCCTTGCACACACACTCGCGCGACGAATTTTTTTATTTATTTTTTTTTTCTTTTCTTTTGCTTTCTCCTGTTGTCAGATATACGTCTTATCTCTTTGACGTGCTGGTAACGAGCTTGCTCGAAGTTCGGTTTATTTTGTGGACAATTTACAGTGAAACAAATGGTAAGTGTTGGGGCGTTGAGTGAATCTAGTGCCCATGTCTGGTACATACTACAACCCCCACAGTCCAATTACGTAATTATTTTTAGCTTACAATTTCTTGAAGGTGGTTAACACTAAACATACCAGAGCGGTCAAATGACCGCTTTTGAGAGCCCGAAAAATAAATGTTTTATAATTATTATATGATAATTATTTTGTGTTTATTGTTTATGCTAAATTCTGTATTAATTACAATCAACTGGAAAAGACTATAATGTTTATTCCAAAAGCTGTCATTTGACCGCCATCGGTAGAAATAAGTATATATAATACGTCGGTAGGTTTAGTGTTAAGATACATATAGTACACCAACGTTCTAGGTTCAACTAATGACTCTATACTATTACTTTTCAGTAAATTTACTATTGCAATTATTCCTGTTCAATTTTCGCAAATTGCGGTAGTTAAGACCAACTTCAAGTGATCTTGATCTTAACTGGGCTATAATACCAACCTTTTTTTTTATTTTTAAATGTTATTGATCTCGTTGCTTTATTTCATATATAGCGTACCAAGAAAAAACAGGTAATTTGCAGGTGATTTGGTTTGAAATTCCAGTTTTATTTATTTTTTATTTAATTTGTTTGTGCTTATTCTCGTATTCTTATAGTAATTCCATCAAGTACAAACTTTATATGGGATTTCTCAATGAGCAAAATAATAATTTGGATAATTGCAGCTCGTATATTGCATTAAGTCGCTTTTTTGAAAACTTCCGTATAGCCTCACGATAAGTACAGGTTTGTCTATAGAAATTCATATCAAATATGACTCTATCCCCTGTTTGACCAGATACCAGAAACCTACCAACAGCCGAACGAAAAACCTGGGTTATTTTCATACATAATTCTACCTTCATGTCCCATAAAAACGTAAGATTTGAAAAGTATTACAAATCTCAACCATTGAAAAAGCTTCGCTTATGTCTCATGCAAACATAGTTCTTATGTCGGAGTCACAAAACAAGAAAACTAGTTTAAATTGGGCTTCTGTATCCTACTGCTAGCCTAGCGAGAAATAGTCTGAGTTTTAATGGCAATAAACACCAAGAACTACGTGCCAACTTTGTATGATATGCCATACAATGTGTTTTTGTTCAAATATTAGGTTTAATTGTCTGTAGCAGATAACTATAAACAAATATAAAAATGTGTACCAACCTCGTTTGCTAGCACAACACATTGGCTTAAAAGTGCTAGGCAGAAATAAAAATCAATAAATGAGAATTTTTATTTTTTATTAGCAAAGAAAAAGCGTATATGGAAAATTATCTTAAACACTACTTAAACACTTTTTACGGGCCGTTATGAGACAAAACTATTGCCTCAAACTACTTGTATTTGAATTTCATATGTTTTGCACTTGTGAACATAATAAAACTGAGTTTTTAAACGAAAACGTTAGGTGTGGTGTTTTCTTTGTTTACGAGGGCAGTCCCAAAATGAATCGACCTGACAAATAAAGCACAAAATGTTTGGCAAAAACTTTATTTATGTCGCAACATAGTCTCCTTTTAGCTCAATACGCTTTTCCCAGCGATGTTCAATAGCTTCGATACCTTGTTTATAGGAAGAAACATCGAGCTCCTCAAAATAGCCGATATGTAACATTAACAATGCAATTTCCACCCTCTCGTTCCATCTAAATCAATACTCAAATTCGCGTCCTTAGTTCCCTAATTATAGACACATATCCTACCCAGAAAACAACATTTTCCCACGCCTCACGCACATTTCATTTTCATACATTATATTTCAAAACATTTCTCCCTAACCTAATCCTATCCCAAAAATAACGATTTTTCATTTTCCAAGTTTCCATCGTACATACCATGTACCAGCTATTCAAAAGGAACAGTCATAATTCAAGTTGAAAAAGTACACTCAATCTTTGGCCGCCCTTTCCATCCCTTAACATGCAATTGTCTTAATTCTTCCCTCAAAGGAATTACAAATTTCTCTTAACGATTACATGAAATAATTTTAACACATATTTCTCGGTACATACAAAACAAGGTTTAACAACATACAGATCCGAACACTCGCCATCCACAACAACCCGGATCCGAAGCTCTTCGTCCAGTCGCAAAGCTGCTGGGAAAGTCCATATGAACGAAGTTTGCTCACCAATGCCCCGTGCCAGACGCGGTCAAAAGCTTTGGAGATATCCAATGCGACCGCCCTGACTCACCATGCCGCTCAATCGCAAATATCCATATGTCGATTATAAGTGTCAAAAAATCTCCCGTGGACCGCCTGCACCGGAACCGTACTGATGATCATTCAGAAGTCCGTTGCATTTCAAATAGTTAATTAATGCAGCATTGATGACTTTTTCCACCACCTTAGATAACATAGACAGTAATGCTATCGGTCGGTAAGTTTGTGCGACTCAATTTTTTCCCGTTTATGGGATTGGCTGAACTCGAGCGATTTTCCATCATTCTTATCGAGTACTTCAGAGCGAACAGACGTTCACTGATAGCATAGCTGAAACTCGTGTTTGTGAAACACGTGTTTGTGAAAGTCTGTAACACACGTGGGTGAAGTGCACGTGTAAAAATACTTTTAGTAATACTTGTAGTAATAAAACAGTGAAAACAGTGAAAACTAACAGTAACGCATGCCGGGCGACGGCCCCAGTGATGACCAACAATTCATGATAGAGCGTAAAAGAAGAGCCACCGACGATTTACTGAGCGCAACAAAAAAACCGACAACCATGGAGACACAAGCTATGGACTATCAAAAAAAGTATCTGGAAGCCGTGGATTATATCAATACACTTCGACTCCAGATGAAACAACTCCACGAGGAAATTCGCTCCCTAAAAACAACCAATAAAATCAGAGATGACGTCTGCATGGAAGAAACGCCTGCTCAACACTCCGGACTAGCTCCATCATCTCCAAACCAACAATTGTTGTCCCCCGAAACACCATCGCCCCAACAAAAGAAGACAACCGGGAATCAAATGCCTAACACGCACGCCAAAAATACAAGACCACCACCCATCTATATTAAAAATATAACAAGCATCAAAGAACTAATTAGAATGCTTGAAAGTACCTTAGGCCACCGCAACTTCACCACAAATACAAGAGCAGCTTCGATTTCCATCACAACAACAACTTTAACGGATCACAACAAGGCGGTAGAAAAACTTGCGCAACATAAGCTTGCATTTTTCACTTTTCAACATGGACAGTTGAAACCAGCAACTTTCATCTTAAGGCATATCGATCCAGCATGGACTAATGAGGAACTTGCAGCAAAAATAGTCAGGATCTGTCCGGAGCTGAAAATAAACAGGTTGGACTACTACCAAACACCATACATGCGGACTAACAAGAATCTGCATTTACGTATCATACAAATTCCTCCAACCGATGTCACCCGGCTCAAACAAATAAAATATCTGTTCACGCATAAAATTGCGATTGAGGAACCACATAAACAAAACGTCCTTCATTGCAAAAGATGCCAAGGTTCAGGCCACTTGGCGGCCGCATGTCATCTAAGCGTACGATGCGTAAAGTGTGCAGAGCAACATCAACCTGGAGAATGTAAGGTCAGCCCGCCTGGGATGGAACCAGGAACAATCCAAACAACAAACCCCGATGGATCCATTACAACGAAGAAAATCACAGTGACATGCTCTAACTGTGGGGGACCCCACCCTGCCAACTTCTCGCAATGTCCTCATAAGCTGAGGATTCTAGAAAGGCGAACAACACCCATGGCAACGAGCAAACCTTCACCAACCAAAACAACATCACATCAATCAATAAATCCTACAAGTCCAGGAATGTCATATGCTAAGGTTGTCAAGGATTCCCTTAACATGACAAGAAATCACCAATCCAACAGTAACGATCTGAATCTGGACATCACAGGATACATAAGTAGCTTACAGAAGATGCTGCCCACACTGAAGCACAGCTCAGAAATAGACAAAAAAAGGGCAGATTTTATCTCTTATAACTTCACATATCCTCTCCCTTAATGGCTAATTTAACCATAATTTCCCTCAACGCAGAGTCCATATATTCCAATATTCGCAGACAACACCTCCGATTGTTCGTTGAAAAGTTTTCTCCAGATATCCTCCTCCTCTCAGAAACTTGGCTTAAACCAAACTCCCGAGTATCTATCCCGAATTATACACTTGTTTCTAATCCACGAACCACTGGACCTCGTGGAGGTACTGGAATTCTAATACACAAGAAATTCCAATTTTCCGAAATTAGGTTCACCAATATAAATAATATTGAGTACACGGCAATTAAAATCTTTTGCAAAAGCAACAAAGTGCTTGTACTGCCGTCCGTATACATTCACCCTTCTCGAGAACCAAACTTCCCTAGTTCCGACATCACTGAGATTATCCAACAGTCTCTACCTGCACCTTTCATAATAGGAGGAGACTGGAATGCTCGGCATACTTCATTTAACGACACTAAGTGCAATAAATACGGCTGTCAACTTCTAGCACTCCTACAACTCCATCCATATATCTATGCGGACTGTCCATTACAGTCAACACGTATCTCCAATACTACTAAATCAACAATAGATTTTTACCTAAAATCCGTAGACGTCTACTCACCTAACCTCCCTACAGTATCCTTCGTATTTCCTTCTGATCATGGGTCCGTCCACACCGCTCTCCAAATCCCAGCCCTCGAACCATGTTACTCATTCAATCCGATCCCGAATTTCTCCAGGACAAATTGGAAAAGAGTCAATAGGGACATTGCTGCCAGTTTTACAGACTATACTTTGCCAGAGACTTCAAATCTACTCCCTGCTGAAATTGATCAAGCAGCCTTAAGAATAGAGCAAATACTAAAAAATGCCCACTTCAGCCACACACCTACATCCATCCCTCATAATCACCTAGGAAAACCTTTACCCAACATCCTTACAAAACTGTTACGCGTAAAAAAACAGCTTAGACGAAAACTACATAGCAGTTACTCCCCTTTTATTAAAAATCAAATCCAACTCTTGACTACCCTGATAAATGGACAACTAAAACAATTTGCCAACCAGGCTTACACGTCTATACTTAAAAATATTAAACCCAATCGTGATTTATTCAAAAATATCAACAGACTAACGGGTCGAAAATACAAACCTCGAATCGATTATATTATCAACCCTACTAACAATCACCCAGTCCAATCAGATATTGACATAGCAAACTGTCTAGCTAATCACTTTTATAAAGTCCATCAACAAAACGACTCCCTCTCAATCTCCAATTTTCAAGATACTGTAAACAACTACATCTCACGCACAATGATCCGGTCCTTCACCCCTTTCATCGCGGAATTCAATGAAACAAACAAAGCGTCTCATCCTCTGGATAATGCGACCTTCCTAACAGCAGGCGAATTATCTGAATTTATAACATCACGCAATAACAAGAAGTCGACAGGTTTAGATGGAATTCCAAACCTTCTTTACAAAAAACTTCTCCCGTCAAATCTAGTCCCTATTCTCGTTCTTCTCAACCACATAATTAACGGATCACATTTCCCAGATAACTGGAAAACCACGGTTATAGTCCCTATCAGTAAGTCCAGTCCTTCCAACAACCCCAGCAACTATCGTCCGATTTCGTTATTAAACACATTAAGCAAGATATTGGAATGCAAGATATATCGAAATCTCCTTTCATTTGCTAATGACAACGCTATTATCCCAAATTCGCAGTTTGGATCTCAGGACTGCTTTACAAGCTGCACTACATATTTGGATTAAACACCCATACTACCAAACTTCTTACTTCCTACCTCTCTGGTAGAAAATTCATGGTCAAAATAAATTCTTCTATCTCCCAATCGTATAATATAACCGCAGGGGTTCCGCAGGGTTCAATTCTTGGACCACTATTATACCTCATTTATACTTCAGACATACCGCAGCCTCAATTACCCAATACCGTAATGTTGAATTATGCTGATGACACCATAGTCTACTCCAGCAGCAAGTTTGTAAAAGAGGCAAGAAACCGCATTAATAACTTCCTCCCAAATCTATCAACATACTTCAATAAATGGAAAATTCGCCTAAATCCTGATAAAACCCAGCTTATAGTGTTTAAGGGTAAAAATGAGCACTGCACAAACAACACAAGGCGCACCCACAACAAAATTAGACTCAAACTAAATAACACCCAGATAAAACCTTCTAAGACTTTAAAATATCTGGGAATAACCTTTCATTCTCCACCCACATTAAAAATACTTTACGTAAAGCCACAATACAACTGAATCTCTGTAGAAGAGTGATGTGGAAACCCAACGGTCTCTCTCACAAAGTCAAACTGCTCATCTATAAACAAATAATCAGACCTACACTGACATATGCGTGTCCACTGTGGTATCATATAACGCCAGCCCAAATGGAGAAGCTACGCACTTTCGAAAGGAAATGCTTCAGGCTGGTCACTGGCCTCAACCGACAACCCAACTCTTACAAGTATTGCAATAACAGCTTGCTATACAATGTCGCTAATATTGACCGTCTCGACAGACGCTTCCTAGAGCTGTCTATCAAATTTATTGAAAACCTCCCAAATAATCCCAACCCCATAATAACTTCACTACTACCAACTCCTCTAGATAACAGTGCTCACTATCTGAATTGTCTCCTTACTAGAAGTCTCTTCACCTCTGGAAGATTGGTTAATGACTCCAACGAGGTAGTGTACCATAACACCGAGCTGGCACCCAATCAGTTCAAATACTGTAACATACAACCATTCTCCAACATTCTGCGTTGTAACGAACAACCGGAAAGTGTTACCACACCTGAGGCCACTAACTGACCATATCCCACACCAACCTACTTTCTTAACCATAAATCCCTATACTCCCCAATTCACATTACATATTTAACTTATTATAAAATAAATTAGGTTAAGCTAGAATAAGTTAGAGTTAAGTTAAGTATTAGATTAGATTAAATTAAAAAAATAAAAATCCTGGTTTTCTGACCTTTTCCAGGAAAACTGTTAATATTATAACCTATTATACTCGAATAGTTATTCACACATTCAGTTATGTTTGAAAAATGTGTAATGTATGCATGTAAACTGTTGTATCACTAGAATTATAAGTTAGCTGTAGTACTTAATGTAAACATTGATTATTGGTCAAATAAATACAGTATGTTAACAAAAAAAAAAGAGCGATTTTCCAGCAGGTAGGAAATGTGTTCCGTGTGTAAGACAAGGGAAAGAGCCTGCCAAGAACCGGCAATAGTTCTGGAGCACAGTTCCTAGGGCTACTGCTGGTATTCCGTCCGGGCCGGTTGCCTTCTTACAGCCCAATCAACGTAGAATGCATTGAATAGTACGCGGGCAGAACCACTCATCCCGTATCAAAGAGCGTACCGACCCGATCACGGATAGCTCCAAGAGACCTCCCTGCATAAGATAAGCGAAAGAGTCTGCCAGGAACTGGCGATAGTTCTGGAGCACAGTTCTTATGGACTATTGGTGGTATTCCGTCCGGGCCGGTTGCTTTCCTAGAATCCAGTTCACGTAGAATGCGTTGAATAGTGCGCGAACGAAATCGAACATCCCGCATCGAAGACCGTACCGGCGAGATCACAGGTGGCTCCAAAAGACCGGGATCGAGGTTTGAATTCGCGGAAAATAAATTCGCGAACACATTAGGTTTATCCTTTGAATTCGTGACTAACGTCCCGCTGTCTGTCACCAACGGAGGGAAAGAGGAGGATGCGAAGCTACCGCTGACAGCTTTTGCCATAGACCAGAAGGAGCGCGAACCAGTTGGGCACCGAAGGAGCTTATTGATTACTCTGTCGTTGTGAGCCTTCTTTGCGGTATCAATCGCCTGGTTGCACGCGTTTCTAATTCTAACAAAATTCGTTCTGTTAACATCGGTGGGATTGGAGCGCCATTGCTTAAAAGCTCTATTTTTTGACGCTGTAATCAGCTCGCATTTTTTATCAAACCAAGGCTTATCAGATGAACTTCAAAATGGGTCAGCCAGGAAAAAGGAGAGATCCTTTTACCTGCAGGAGGAAACAGAGGATTTCTTTGCGATGGAAAAATAAAAATGAAAAAAACTAGAGACGGGTGGATTCGAGAGACTTGACCGAGATGGTCATAAGGAGTTGGTTTCTGAGTTTTGGCCGAGACGGTCAGGGGTGTTTTTCGAAGAAAGTGGTGCGGTGTCTTCTCTTGTGGAATTAAAAAAGATAATAGCATATTTTAGAACATTAATGAAGAAAGTGGTGCAATGTGCCCGTGTTGGGTAATATTACCAACTAATAATACGTTGTCAACTAAATTAAATCAGACATTAATAAATAAGGTGGTGTAGAGTGTTCGTGTGAGCAGATTTTAAAAATATTAATAGACTTCCAATTGAGGTTAATTTAAGTTAAGTGCCCAAATAAATATACTTGAATAAAGTTACAAAAGAAAATTATGTGTTTGATTTTCAAGGGGTATACAAAGTGTGTGCGGTGTGCGGTAAATAAAGTACTAACAGGTACAACAACAATAGTAAGAACAAAGATAAGAGCAACTCGCAAAGACAAAGAAAATATGACAAGCTAAGGAAACTCAACAGCAGAAATTACATCAACAGCAGAAACCAAATCAGACGCAGGAACCATCTCAGCAGATGCCAGTCAAAAAAAGGGAGAAAGTACCTCCTATCTGCATCAGTTACATGGTGACAGAGGATCTCATAAAATTGGGTGAGTTGACTTGCAAAACTTTTAAAACAGAACGTATAAATAATTTTAAGATGAGTTTAACATGCGATGATTTAGAAGACTATAGCAGAATTAAATCGGCATTGGGGAAATCGAAAAGCCAGTACTTACATGTTTCGTAAAGGATCGAATTTTTGTGTGCATGTTTATATGCGGAAGAATTCGATTTATGGCCACTAGACGCTCGATGCGTGTATTTGGTTTTGTCGCTTGTACAAAGGACTGCTGAGGCCATGGAATTGCCAAGAAAATGTGGTGTGCACGTGTGCAGCAGTATTGCTTGGCAAACAGGGGTGCCGATAAGGTTTTCTGCTTTAATGATGTATGTATAATTTAAACAATTCTTTCAGGGAATTTTGAATACGCATTGGATGCATGAATGGCAAGAACTCTTTGCAGGGAATTTTAGGTAATGCACTAAGTGCATTAAATGTCCTTGAAGAAGGAAACGTTTGCAGATTTGCAAAGGGAGTTGGGGTTGGAATTGTGGGTGGTTCTTGCGTAAGATTAGAGAACCCCCACAGGGTACTCTTCAGAATGGATTCATTCCCACAGAAGCGTTCCCTTTCTTGGATAAAAAAGGACTTATCCAAGACAACGTGGAGTCCCGATTATTTACCACGCTTTCCGTGGTGCCAGGGATAAACGAATTCTCCACGATGACGATGTCTCTAATATTCCAGATCACCTGCGTTTTAGTACGATGATCGGTGAAAGAGATAAATCAATAAAAGATCGATCCCAACCCAACTGGCGGTGGATCAGTGATGAAGAAAGGACTATACGTCCCCAAACATAGTATGCCTCTCAGGCGCACCGCTTTCCTTCCCCCTATCCCCAATTCCCAATCTTTTTTATTTTTTATTTAATTTTAATTTTTTAATTTTTTTTTATTTTCATTTGTATTCCTTGTTTATGTTTGTCCGTTTTGTTTCATTTTTTTTTATTTTGCTTGTCAACCCCCTATATCATCATCATCGGCACTACAACCGGGAACCGGTCTTGGCCTTATTTAGCAAGTACTGAGGCTTGTTAAATTTTCCATAGTGAGTTGTTTTTTCCGGGCAAGGTCATTAGTCTCAGAGGCTCCCCGACGGGGAATCGAACCCCGGTCTCCCGCGTGACAGGCAGGTATACTAACCACTATACTATCGAGGAGCCAACCCCCTATATATGTAATTAAAAAAAAATTGTAAATATTACACGATATAGAAAAAATAGAATAAATTTTAAAAAGAAAACATCATCAATTATTGTGACATGCTATAAAAACAGTTATGGCCGAGAGGCATAAGAACAATGATAATGTATAATTTAGAGTGCTTGCGAAGAACCAGTAAGTTAATGTAAGAATTTCAATTCAATTTTATTTGGTAGATAATTACATTCATGGTATATTTTACAACTAGTACTTAAGAGATTTAGGATAGCAATTCCTTTACAACTATAATCTTAAATCTATATAATGACAATAGCACAATTTTAATGAATAACAAATAATAAATTAAGGGAAAACTACAAGAAAAAACCCTTATTTGAATCTTAAGACTAATATTGCACGGGCTTCCGGTTATTTTATATAGTAATGACCTCGATATAATTTTCATAGACAGAGTACATATGTAGTGATTTAGGATAACGCAAGACGGGAAACGAGAACATTGTCAGAAAAAGAACAATTGACGAAGAAGTTTCGATTGATTTTGTCAATAAGGAACTCTACCGGTTTAACGTTAGCGTTTTCATGTAGTTCATGTGTCGAATAATGCCATGGAAAATTCAGCAACATTTTCAATATTTTATTTTGACACCTTTGCAATTTTATTTTGTGTGTGCGAGCACAGTTACACCATACAGGGGCCCCGTACAGGAGTATAGCTTGAAAAATGGTTTTAAATATTATAATTTTATTTTCGATGCTAAGCTTTGACTTTCTACACACTAATGGATACATAACTCTTACGACTTTGTTTATTTTGTCAATTGTGGTAGTGATGTGTTTTTGAAAGATAAGTTTTTTATCTAGAATAATACCTAGATATCTACAGTCTTCGGACCAATCAATATCAACTGCACACATACTGAGTTTAGTGCCATTTGGTAGGTAGCAGTGTTTCCTACATCTCGAAAACCAGACAGCTTGTGTTTTATTACCATTTATTTTTATTTTCCATTTCCTGTAATATACTGCTAGTTTGTCAAGAGCTGCTTGCAAAGAGTTGTAGACAATAGTGAATAAGGCACCCGAAGAAAAAAACATAGCTACCTGAATGTTTTCACCTAGACATGGTAAATCTGCGACAAACAATGTGAATAATATGGGACCAAGGACCGAGCCTTGGGGTACATCATAGTGGATTTGCTGAGTAGAGGATATGTCGGTTCCTAAACTCACAACATATTTTCTCGAACGAAGAAAGCTCTGGATAATTTTGATAAGCGACATTGGCAGCTTAAGCTTCAGTAGCTTATAAATCAAGGCATCGTGCCATACCGTATCAAAGGCTTTTTCGATGTCTAGAAGAACCAGTCCCGTTGACTCCTTGTCGATGAATTTACCAGCTATGTGGTTTTTAATGCGCAAGACTTGGTGGATTGTGCTGTGACCACCACGGAAACCGAACTGAAAGTTTGATAAGATGTTATTGTCTTCCACAAAACGATCAATCCTTTCCTTAATGATTTTTTCTAAGAGCTTACTTAGACAGCTAAGTAGACTAATAGGTCTGTAGCTTTCGGGGCTGTTCTTCGGTTTGCCGGGTTTCGGGATAGGTATTACTTTTGCTGTTTTCCAACAGTCCGGAAAATAACAATTCTTAAGACAAGCGTTGAAAATGAACGTTAAATAGTTACTTGCAGCAGGTGGAAGTGCTTTGATTAATTTGTTGTTAATATTATCGAGACCCGCAGCCTTTTTTGATTTCGATTTTTTTATCAATTCTTTAACTTTGCTGATATTAGTTGCGTAAGTACTTTCAGCTGGTGTTTGAGAAAGTACATGGATACTGTTAGCAACTTCAGCTTCAGTATACGCGTCGCTTAGATGCATAGATATGGAGTGGTTCTTACTAAACGTGTTAGCAAGTAGGTTCGATTTCTCCACTGAAGAAATACACAACTTGTCGTGAACTTTAAACGGAGGAATACTTGACCCTCTCTTTTTCATAATTTTTGATATTTTCCAGAGCGGTTTGCTTGCTTTGTCAAGAGAGGAAAGGTGTTTATTCCAACACTTGTTCCTATATGCTGAGATTTCGTTTTTAATGATATTATTTAAGACTTTAACATTAACTAGAAAACAATCGATTCTATAACGCAGCCATTTTCTTCTTTCAGAGTTTCGTAGCCTAATCAGATGTAAGATATTTTCAGGAAGCGGTGCCTTATCAACTGGAGCAGTGGAACATTTAGGTATCGCAAGATCGGCCGCTCTATTGATAACAGAAACAAAATTATTACATAGGATATCAATGTGCTCGCTGCAGGTTATTGAACTTAGGCTGGTATCACCTAGAACCAAGTTCGTTATTATGATTTATAACAATTCCAGTTGGCGGCGGAATAGTTGTGGTATAAACTGGAACGATTTACAGATACTGGAACGATTTACAGATACTGTATGATTCACTGTAAGGCTGATCGGAAGGTGGTCTGAACTTAACGCATTTAGAGTTAATGGTACTGTGCAGTAATTTGGAATATTAGTGATATATAGATCAAAAGTTGAGGAGTTCTTGTTAGCACTCGCTGGGATATAGGTGAGGAGAAGTGGATAAAGTATGGAAAAACTTGGGCTGGATTCGGTAACATTTAGTAAAATGATGCCCTAGCAGTTTGCCCTAAGACAATTCCACGACTGATGTCTGCCGTTTAGATCACCACCAATAATTACCTTGTTTCGAGTGTTGACTCTATACAATTTTTGCAGATCCCGCTTAAAGTAAGTAGATTTCTCAATCTTTCCATTTCCTCCAGGGAAATAGACCGAAAAAAGACTCACCTTGGAGTTATCACTTAATGTTACATCTATACTAATTTCCTCAATTAACTTAAGATGCAATGAAGGACGCAAGGAATGTTCTATACATTTTTTTCACAACAATGGCGACACCTCCACCACTAGCATGTACCCTGTCTAGGCGATAACATATGTAATTTTGATGTGAGAAAGAAATGTCTTGTTTGAGCCAGGTTTCTGAAACAAGTGCAATGTCAATATAAAAATTGATCAAGAAACTAAAAAATGCATGCTTTTTGTTTTTGATGCTTCTCGCATTCCAAGTTATGATGTTAAGAGAGTTTCTTAACATGTTTTTTCCGAGTATATGTACTTAATAGCTAATGAAGTAATGACGTTAAATTGGTCAGCTTTAGTTTGACAAGCACTAAGCTTGGTTACAACTTCATTAAGAAGAGAGTTTATCTCGCTAAATGAGAACAAGTTATCATTAGTTATAGTTCCAGGCGGATTTTTCTTCGTGTGTGTCGTATCACTGTTGGAAGGTTGCTGGGTTTGACAGGCCAGAAGCCCAGGTGGATGAAGGAGGTGAAGGTTGACGCATAGATCGGGGTAGTGGAGGAAAATTATCAATGGATAATCGGTCGGGCAGTGGCTGCTGTTTGTCACTCGGAGGCTGTAGGAACGTTGTATTTCCTGTACCTCGTCCACGTGGGGATAATTTGCGGCGAATGTCTATGTACTGCTTTCGGCTTATGCATTCTGGATCGGTGGATTTATGTGGCCCACTACAATTTGCACACTTGATGACCTCATTCGTTTTGCAGTCGGATGTTTTATGGTTTCCCGAACAGATTGCACAGAAGCTATTTATGTGACAATGCATCGAGCCGTGTCCGTAAAGCTGGCAATTGTGACATTGTGTGATCTTACCTGGATTATGTTTTTTAAAGTCCCAGCGAACGATGGTTTTGAACAAGGTTGAGTAGTCCCGTTTTAGTTCGTTTAATTTAACAGTACCGCGTTGAATGTAGACGATGTACAAGTAGTGTTTGTTCAGGGCTTTTGTTGACGAATTTATTGTGATGGTTTTAACATCTAGGCACTTAATCCCGAGTGCAATTAGTTCGTTTTTTACTATATCGTTGCTTATCAAGTCTAGTCCAGATAACACTACCTTTAATGGACACACACATTTTAACCGTAAGAGTTCGGTTCTGAATTTGTTATATATGTCCATTGTTGGAGCACATATTTTTTGGCCAAGTGATATGTTTTTAATTAAGTATTTGTCTATCTTAATGTTGCTCAAAATATCACGCACTTTAGCACTAGTTGCTTTTTAACACCACAATTGGCAGAACGGTTTCTTTAGTAAGTTCTGCGCACTGTTCGTCATTGGTCGGATCCATTTCAGGAGAGTCTTCCATCAGACTTTGAAGTGGTTGAAAAAAGTTAGTGTTTGAACACATTTTAGATTTTTCTAGCACTTTATTGTTCACTTTTGAAAGTTTATCGGGAGGAGTTTGGCCTCCAATAACAGGGTCGTAACGCAACCGTTTGCGCTTAATTCTGTTTAACACACGTGGCCCAGGGGCCATAACTTAACGGCTTTAACACTTGTTCAAATTTTATGTATGCGGAAAACGAGGCAAAGAAAACAAGATAATGATAATTAAATTGTGATAATTATTATGAAAATAACGGTTGATTAAGATAAATAGCACGAGCAAAACTGAGCGACAAGTGGTCGGTTTGAAAGTCAGGCTGGTGATTAATGTAAGAATGATATTTGTAAAATAGAAGTTAAAATTTAATCTCAAGTAAAATATGTAATTAATTGTTAAATAAATGTGGATATAAAACAAAAAAAAACATAGAGGCCTGTTTTTTGAATGAAAGATTCAGAGGTTTTCCGCGTTTTTGTAGGATGAATTCGTAAGTTATAACAATTTAGTTTGTTGACGAATCCACGGAGGTAGAATCGAGCCTAGTCGCAAAAGATTTTTTACACGAAAATTGACCATTTACTGTTGCTATTGACACTGCAAACGGCCGACTTCAGTTCATCTAGAATTCATATCCAACACCCAAGGCAATCTCACTAACAATGTTAAATCGTTTTATAATTACAAAAAGAATAACGCTGGCTTTTTTCTAACCTTCAAATCAACAATCGAAAATCAAAAGACCCATCGCCATTCTTTTCGTTGGTCACTTCAAAAATTCCCTCATGGAAAAAACTTTAAACCCTGACCTCTCATATTTTGTCTACTTATCGCATTTCACTACCAAAAGCCGAACTAAATTTGAAAACAAATATCTGCCAAAGGTATATAAGTAAGTAATTATAAATTGTAATAAATAATTGCTTAAGCCACATTTATTTTATGTTGTGCTCTGTCTTTTATGCAAAGATTTCATTTCACCGTCTCAAGGTAATGCCTTCCAGTTCAATGGGCGAAATTTATCCGATTGAGCTAGTGCGAAATATTCATTAAAATTCACTTTCTATTTGCAAAGCGTTTCGCAAGTTTGCTTACGACACACTCATATAATCAGCTATTGATTAATCGCCGAATGATCGCAAAATTTATGTAACGTGTTCATTTGTGAAATTGCAACAAAAGCAATTTTATTTGTTAACCGAATTTAAAATAAAATCAGGTAAATGTGTTGCAGTGCGACATGAATTCCTATATTTTATTTAGTATATGTTTACGCGGCATAAAAGATACTCTTTTTTTAAATGCAAATGACTTCTTGCTTTTAATTAGATGTAAATACGGCTGCCATGAAATATTTTACACTAAACTACAATGAAATACTTAACCCGGACTTGGGACTTAATTAAATCTTGCGTTCTTGGTCATACGAACCACTCGTATCTTAATTGTATCTTGATCTTCATTTTTCCCATGAAATAATGAACAAATGTATGGAGTCTGCTACTATATATTGTATTTGAAAGCATGCTAAAGACTCGGGTCCGTAGAAGATTACACCTTCTTTGGCGCACCCAAAAAATAGTATTTACATTTACGATAATCATGTTTTCATCATCATCATCATCAACGGCACTACAACCGGGAACCGGTCTTGGCCTTATTTAGCAAGTCCTGAGACTTGTTAAATTTTCCATAATGATTTGTTTTTTCCGGGCAAGGTCATTAGTCTTGCGCCAGAGGCTCCCCGACAGGGAATCGAACCCCGGTCTCCCGGGTGACAGGCGGGTATACTTACCACTATACTATCGAGGAGCCCCGATAATCATGTTTTGTTGGGCCATTATTACTATTACTATTTATGGGCCTGTAGGAGCCCGAGAGTTCAAGGCCTCACTGACTCGTCTATGTCTTCTTTTTGCCAATCGATGTTTTCTAGATGAATTCTCCCCTTATGGCAGTGTCAACTCATCACGCCTACGCCTACCTGCTTTTTGTGTTTGTTATGTTTATAGTTTTCATTCATTTGTTTTGTTGAGCCATATTGTTCATAATCGTATTGTATTATTTAAAACAATCTTTATTCATTACAGTGTATAACGTAGGGTTGCAATTTATACTAGCTGGGAATTGCCTCGGGCAATTCTAGTACACTCATGTTTTGCCAGTTGCGGACCAGACAACCGTTGTCGAGAAAACCAAAAAGAGCGATAGAAGACGCCTTAAAGAAGACGCCGGAGGTCCTCTCTCCTGGTAGAAGACTTGAAGAAGAATCGAATCATATCAGGTGAGAATAAATCATATCGAAAAGAATCTAATCAAATCGGAAAAGAAACTATTAATTGAAGTGAAATATCATCATGGTAAAGAATTAACTGAAGAGAAATTGTTACATCTCATAAATTGAAACATCTAGTGAAATATATTCAAATCACAATACTAACTTGCTGTTTCATTGCATACCGGAGGAAATGTGGAGAAGAAGAGTGCTTTACAAGAGTACTATTCGGCAGTTCCTAGACATCGAGAACGACGACCACAAGGATTGTAAGTCTTACTCGAACAGGTAAGCGCTTTCAATTAATTTTGCTCCTCGAGTGGGTTATTTTATCGACGTTTTACGTAACATTTTGATGGTCCTCTGAGCCGGATTCAGCGACCTATTGATTAAGTAGTAAAAGTGTAAGTGCTCACCGCATGGTGAAAGTGCCAACTACCCACCGTAAACGACGCATTGTGTTCTCTTTCGTGCGTCGACGTTCCTGAGCTCAGATCATAGCTCAGACGTCGTTCTCTCGGTTGAGTCGTTGACGAAGACTCGGAGCACTTCCACAGACGGTTCTATCGATTTCAAGTGGGCACCATGGGAATGATTAAAGAGCATATCGCCGCTCAATTCTCGACACAACACCGAATGCCTCGCGCGTTCTTAAATCTCCGGGAAAAGGCGCAACTAATGTCGGGCTTGATAGACTCGCAAGCGTAACCTTCACCTCGAATGGGAAGGTATTCTCAGCTCACACGAAGAAATCATGCAGATGACCACCTCGAAACATCGAAACCAGAAGTATTTTGCGGAAGATCGCCAAAACCGGGAAGTG
Source organism: Microdon myrmicae (assembly GCA_963931805.1). Taxonomy (NCBI): domain Eukaryota; kingdom Metazoa; phylum Arthropoda; class Insecta; order Diptera; family Syrphidae; genus Microdon; species Microdon myrmicae. Next base: position 164,852,732 of record OZ007498.1, on the reverse strand, counting down.
TAGCTCGATCTGCACGTGAAGTTTAGCGGTGCACGATACGCGCTCATATCAGATATCCTATAAACTATAAACAGCTTCCGCAACTATTGCGACCAACTTCAAGGTCCATCGCGTCCCCTCTACTGAACTGCCTTCAGTGCAACTACCGATGTTCTCGGCTCAGCAGGTGACAAAGGAACTGCCCACCCTTGCAGTTAATCCAAAAGCCAACCAGAAGACTATCGAGGAGCCAAACATCTCTAGTTTGAAGTCGTTGGCAGATGTGTCGCACATCTCAGTGCACGCCACATTACCACCATCGCTGAGTCAACAGACTCCTTGCACGTTCTACAGAGCCCTACGCTATATCTCCGACTGCGAAGGCTTTCGGTCGCTCACACCTGACCAGCGGATTGGAAATCTGCTCAATGTTCGCACCCATCAACCACAAATAAACGCACCAGGCGTACATACGGCCGAGCCACAGATCCCAGAGCCCTCTTTCAACGAAGTTGTAGACGCAATAAATCAATTGAAAAACAACAAAGCTCCCGGAGTCGATTGCATACCGGCAGAGCTTGTAAAGCATGGAGGAGAGGCAACCGTTCGAAAGATCCACCAGCTCATCCAAACAATATGGGATAAGGAAGTCACTCCGGAAGAATGGAAAACCTCAATAGACGCCCCCATCTTCAAAAAAGGCGACAGATCTGACTGCGAAAACTATAGAGAAATATCATTGCTCCCAACCACATACAAAATACTAACAAATGTCATTCTGGCGAGAATCGCACCGTACGCAGAAGAAATACTGGGAGACTATCAATGCGGATTCCGTAGGAACCGGTCAACAAGCGACCAAATGCTCACAATAAGGCAACTGCTGTAAAAGAAGCGGGAATACGGAGAGACGGTTCACCAACTGTTCGTTGACTTCAAAAAAGCCTACGACTCAGTCGCAAGGCAAAGACTCTACCATGTTGTAGTTGAGCTGGGACTCCCGAAAAAATATACCGCCCTCATTCAAATTTGCATGAACGAAAACAAAGGGCGAATTAGAATAGAAAACCAGCTCTCAGAACCATTTGAAATCCGGGACGGACTAAAACAGGGAGATGGTCTATCGCCGTGTCCATTTAACCTCGTGCTCGAGTATATCATCACAAAGGTACAAGACGACAACCTGACCGGATCATCCCTGAACGGGGTCACACAAGAGCTCGCATATGCGGATGACATCGCCGTTTTGGGCGATAATCTAGAAACTGTAAGTAAAAACTGTGAAATCATCATGCAAGCGGCAGAAGAGGTGGTCCTAGAACACATATAAAGGTCAGAGGTAAGATATTTGAAAAAGTTAAAGAATTTAAATATTTAGGAACGATACTGACGGCCAGTAACGAAATGTCGAAGGAAATCAACAAAAGACTACAGTCCGGCAACGCTAGTTGGCACGCCGTCAGTAAACTGCTGAAATACAAACTGCTATCACGTAACATAAAGCTCCGTGTCTATAGAACCATAATCATGCCGATTGTTCTATACGGATGCGAAACATGAGCTCTCACAAAACGGGAAGAAAACAAATTCCGCGTATTCGAGAATAAAATTGTGAGGGGTATTGTAGCGTTTGAAATAATAGTGAAGAAGAACGTGTGATTCGAACTGACGCTATGACAGTTTGAATCACCAAAAACTGAACCTTAGCGTTACCCATCAGGCTACTGGCCGATTTTAGAATTTGATTTCTAAACTCGACTACACTCCACTGATGTGAATTCTTATTCGATTTTTCGTTCGGTGCTCTTCATTATTTTGCTTGTGAATTGTGTGTATCTGTTAGAGTCGCCACACCACTCCCTTCCCAGTAACTTCGTTACGATCAGCTTCGATGCGAACGAGAGAATGTCGGAGCAAGCGAGTGTGCCTTGGTGCTCTATACGGAAGTCATGATCGTGTGTGAAGTTCCGTTTACTATAGGAAGTGTATGCTGCGTGTACAGATCACGTCGTAGTCACCAATTATAGCGTTTGAAATAATAGTGAAGAAGAACGTGTGATTCGAACTGACGCTATAACAGCTTGAATCACCAAAAATTGAACCTAAGCGTTACCCATCAGGCTACTGGCCGATTTTAGAATTTGATTTCTAAACTCGACTATACTCCACTGATGTGAATTCTTATGTTATTCTTATTTACGGCTCTGATGTATTTTCTTACTCGATTTTTCGTTCAGTGCTCTTCACTATTTTGCTTGTGAAGTGTGTATCTGTTAGTCGCCACAGTATCTTTGGAGGTAAATATGACGAAGAGGCAGGACAATGAAGGAAACTTCACAACCACGAATTGGAAAAGCTATATCGCAAACCTACAATAGTGAGTGTTATCAAGTTGCGAAGATTAAGATGTGCCGGACACGTGGCGCGAATGGGCAACGATAGGACCGTGCGTAGAATTCTTGACGGCCGACCAAAGGGAAAGAGACCGATAGGACGGCAGCGACGGAGATGGGAGAACAATGTTAGGTTTTACCTGGAGGAGATCGTATCAGATGGCCGGGCGTGGAAGGAGAGAGCACAGAAGGGGGACCAAGATGACGGAGTCGAGTCGGTGAGGCCATGAACTTCCGGGTTCCTAGAAGCCAATAAATAGTAATAGTAATAGTAATACGCCTTGTAAATAGTGGCCAGGTTGGATGGAATGAAGTATCTTTTGCATCTCTTAAGGAACCCCATACATTTGGCCGCACTTTTCGCAGCTTCAAATATGTGGTCATTCCAATTAAGTATCGAATTAATTCAAATGCCGAGGCTTGATAGTTCCTTGGCTTCGTCGATACAAGTGCCGTTCATAGACAGTATATTTACTTTGGAGTTTTTATGGCATTGAATTCTACTCGGTTAGATAATCCCCATTGATATATCTTGTTGAAGTCTGAATTCAATGTATTAAGCATAAGTTGCTGGTTGGTAGTGACGTTCGAAGAGTTTGGACGGGAGTGTTTGTATGAGTATGAGAAACTCAACGTGCTATCATCAGCAAACAAGTGAATTGGGTTGTGAGTAATTGACCAGAGATCATTTATAAAGATCAGGAGGAGAGTGAGTGAGAGTACCGAACCCCGGGGAGCACCTGCATTAATTTGATGGGAGACAGATGTGACACAATCAAGAACCACTTAGATTAAACGGCCAGAAAGAGTCTCTTATCGATTGGATCAGGGAATTGTCCACCCCATAGGAATGCAATTTTGACAAAGAGGTATGTGGGGGCGGGGGGGGGGGGGCTGTGAGAAGTATTTGCGCCAGACACGGGCGCGCGGTTTCTTCTTCCCCAACGATGTTGTTTGACGAATATCCATTGAAGATTCCAGCACCCAAAATGATGAAATGAAATGCACTTTTTGGGTAGTTTAATGGTCTTCTTTAATTTATTATTTGTTACTTTTTTTGAACTGTTTTCATGTCTATTGTTACATTCTATTGTTACATATACATGATGTTGAACCGTACGTGCGTGCGATAATCCACTAATACGATTGAAGTGAGTACGCCACGGTGGCATTTCCACGAGTTAAAACTGTGTGCATTATAAAATCGAACAATAAAGACTTGCTGACCAAACGGAATTGGAATGGGTCTAATTTAAAATCAAACTCTATTTAACTCTTTATTGGGAATGGTTGTTGACACTCAAACTGCCGACAGACATGTCTTTCGTTTTGCTTCGCGCGCGAGCGTATGCATCAGCATGCGACCGATCTGGTCGATGGTTATGAAAAGACTAATTCGAAAAGGGTAATTTAATTTTTGCACTGACAACCAAAAGAGAACTTACTTCTGCTCTCTCATTGCCCCGTTCGTCGATGTATGGTAGATTACATCGGTAAATTGATAATCGAAGAAAGCGGGAGAACGAGAGAACAGAAACACGATGTATGATTAACTTGGGGTGGATTTGGTTGTATGTGCATGAATCAATGTAGTTCTGAGCGAAACCTATTGACCTAATTCGGTAATATAGTGAGCTCAGACTACATTGATCTGTACGAAGACAGAACTGTGAAGGATGGGGAAATTAAGCTGATGCTATTGACCTGCGAGAAGAGAGCATTGATCCCCAGCGAATGAAGTGTCTGGAGAAAATGGAAAGGACTCTGACTTGGCTAGGGAAATCTGATCATGGGAACTAACTTAAATGCTCTAATAATTTCCCCAGCGGTCGCAAGATTAAGCAACCGCCGTTTGATCAGACTATGCCGTTGCTAACCGATATGATACGATTTCCTGTGGAAACCTCATGGGTTAGCGCTCCGTACAATAGAAAAAAAAGCTCTTGGAATTCAGAAGTCAAAGCGTACGGTTCGGTCAGCCGCAAATTATACCAAAAAAAAATTATAGAAAATGAAATATTAAAATAACATAAAGTTGAAAATTTGTCGTCAACCAAATTAGTCGTGTGCGAGTGGGAAAAGAGTTTTCAATCGTCGAAAGTTGGAAAGAAAGTGCGGAGAGCGGCGGGTAGTTATACGATTCAATACAATATTTAAATAACATTGAAAAATAGGAAACTGAACACGTTTAAAATTAAATACAATAGTACAAAATACAATATTTAAGTAACCTTGAAAAATTGTGAAAAGGTATAAGCGAACTGAAAAGTTTTAAAATAAAATACAAAATCTTAAGTTAAAGTTAAATACTAAAGTTTGTGTTGGACATTCTCTTATTCCGCTGGTGTTGGTTTTATAAAAAAGAGTCCGAAGAAGCCAAGAATACCGACAGAGAAAGGAGTCACGAACACGAGAAGGAACAACAGTATCTAGGCTATTGCGCCATAGACCCATCAGGGGTAAGTTTAGTTAAGACCCAGAATAAACAATTGTTATAAAAAATAAGTACGAGGGTTGCCTCTTATGTTTCGGGATTTGGCAACCCTAGTGTTGCAATCCGGCAATTGACAGCTCTGTCGTAAAGTTGGACATTTTTGAGGTTATACGCACTCAGAACGTTTTGACATACGAGCGTTATTTGTGTGGTTTACAGTAACTTAAAAAATTCATCTCGGCCCAAAAATGGAATTAAATCGTCAACATTTTCGTGCGATTATTTTTTACAACTTTCGGCGTGGATTAACTCAGCAACAGTGCATGGATGAACTTAATTCAATTTTTGGCGATGAAGCACCATCAAGGACCAGTGTTTATCGATGGTATGGTGAATTCAATCGTGGTCGTAGTTCACTCCAAGATGAATTTCGTGAAGGTCGTCCAAAATCAGTTGTTGTTCCGAAAACCATTGATGCTGTGCGCGGACTGATATTGGAAGATCGTCATGTGACCTATCGTGAGATTGAGACAACCTTAGGCGTTAGTGGGACCAGCATACATTCAATATTGCCTAAACATTTGACCGTCAAAAAAATTTGTTCGCGTTGGATCCCACACAATTTGTCAATCGCCCAAAAAAAGGCTCGTGTCAATTGGTCGAAAGAAATGCTCAAAAAATACGGTCGCGGTGCTTCGAAACACGTCTATGACATCGTGACAGGTGATGAATCGTGGATTTACGCGTATGAGCTCGAAAGTAAACAGCAGTCGACTGTCTGGGTGTTTCAAGATGAGCCAAATCCAACAAAAGTTGTTCGCGCTCGAAGTACTTCCAAGCAAATGGTCGCCTGTTTTTTTCGGAAAAACTGGACATGTCGCAACCGTACCACTAGAACAACGCAGAACAGTCAATTCTGAGTGGTACACAACCATTTGTTTGCCAGTTGTCTTCCAAGAAATCAGGAAAACCAACCGCCGAAGACGGGTCACTCTTCACCACGACAATGCGAGCTCTCACACATCGGCTGCGACAACTGCATTTTTGAGCACCCAAAACATCGATTTGATGGGTCATCCGCCGTATAGTCCTGACTTGGCACGGAATGACTTCTTTTTATTCCCGTACGTAAAAGACAAACTGAGAGATCAACGTTTTTCGACACCTGAAGAAGCGGTTGCTGCATCAGAATGCATGTGTTGGAGATACCTCAATCAGAGTGGCAAAAGTGCTTCGACAATTGGTTCAAACGCATGCAAAAGTGTATAGATCTTCATGGGGAATATTTTGAAAAACAATAAAGTGATTTTCGATGATCAATATTTGTTTTTTTCTAATCCCGAAATATAAAAGGCAACCCTCGTATAACAAATATATAGGATTGTACATCGACACCTTTCTTAATATACATTATAATGGAATACCCCCTACATAAGCCGGCTCCGTCTGATTAACCTCAACACACTTGAGGAGCGCAGAACTCATGCCGATATCCTTTTCATCCACCGTCTCTTTTCAGGCGCAATCAACTGCACAGGCTTACTCTCCATCATTGCACTTCACACTAACCCCCGTAACCTGCGAAACCCTCGTTTCTTCTATCTGCCCAGCCACCACACTTCTTAGGGCTCTAACGAACCCATTTCACGAATGCTGAGGTGGGCAAACTCTTACCCTACCTCCTTCGATTTCCACCTTACATCTACTGCAGTCAAACTCCGTCTCCTCTCTTTCCCCTCCTGGCCTTGCCCCGCCCACAGCCTATCCCCTCACAACCCGTACTTATTCCAACGCATATGCCGTTCACTGTTCGCTGTCTCACAGATGCCACATTTGCCATCCCCACATACACTCGCTCTTCTCCAGCCTCCTACCTCCCCTACACCGAAGTCCTCTTCTCCCTCCTTGTTTTTTTCTTCTTATTTTTATTTTTTTTAATTATATGTTTTATGAGTTATATATATACCTTACATAATCTTCTTTTAGATTTTTTTTTAATTACTACATTATATTTAGTGTAATTAGCTTGTATTAAACCGAATAAATAAATTAAATTAAATTAAATTAAATTAAATTTGTTCCCTCTTCTTCTGCTCATCCTACATCGCAACACTTAAGATTGTCAAAAACCTCGTCTTTTGCCCACGTATTATATAAACAATAATGAATTGTGTCGTTCAGCGTACTACACACAGAATAGATTATAGTGATTCCTAAAAAAGTGTCTAACTGAATAAGGCTTGAAAATGAGTCATAAATCTAATCATACAATAAAAATGTAAAACGTTGATATATCAAAGACCGCAAGTAATCAAAATCTATCTGCATTTAATATAAATCACTTAATTACTGTGTTCTCAATTACAATTCACAACAGAATCGACAAAGTAATAAGCTACATTATGTTTGATGGTAGTTTCTAGAGATGATAACGATGTTAAAACCTTCTCAGAAGTGGAAGTTGGTAATCTAAACTTGGACATAATTACTACAGCAATAATGACCTCATCAAATCTGAAATTGATCACTTTTAAAAACCTAACTTTGGCAATTTTAATTGACTGACACACATGGTCATACCACTTTAATAAGAATTCTACATCTTGCTTCATTTTTAAATTGCGTTTCAGTGTGAAATGTTAAGAGTGATGCACTTCAGAAACTACTAAGCAACAAACACAATAAATTGTTGATTCCTATAGAATATAGAAGCTGACTATAGCATGGCACTAGCTGCTACTTTGTGTTGAAGTTTATAATCTCATCAATATCTAAGTCGTCGTTAGCTCGTTTACGCCCGCCTGATGAAGCGTGATTTACCGCCTTGTGGTTGCACGCGCATCAGGTACTTCGGGTAATAAAATAGGTGGAGTTATTTAAGGTAAGATGAACACTGATCGTACTTTACCTGTGGCAAATATTTGCACCCTGTTCATGGAAATTTATGAGCCCAACATGTGTATTTTTCTAATTATGGAGTTAGGTATAATAATTCCCGGTATATATTTTTTTTACTTTCATGGACCGTATGAGTCATATTCCTTTGATGCATTATTTTACATTCCTTTCATTTGTTCTGACATCAATAGAAAAGGAGATCGCTTTATGCAGTACAAAAATTCATAAACATGATCTACCTTTGTAAATAAATGACTTATTAATTAAGCAATTACATTTTCATGTAGTCAGTAGTCAACGTAGACAATCCAGTCAATTTGAATATGAGACTTTGCAATAATAATGAACTATAACAAGGTGCCCAAGATGTGATCAACCATGTTCGCTTAGATCTTGGTTCAGAAACCCCAGAACCAGGAGAAAACCAGAATTACTCGGCTGAGATTAGAAATCCAATCAAAGTAAAGCGCGAAGCAAGACTTACACAACACAGGTGATAAAACTTTAATAAAGTAAGCAATCTTGTTAGTCGCATAATTTAATTATATAAACAGAAATGCTTTGAATATTTTAATTCAATGTTGTATTCCAGAATACTACCCTTATTAAATTTAACACTGAATCTCCTAACACATCCTTAAAAACTTCACTTAACATATATTACATTCTCACTTAATACATACCATTCATAAACATTCACAATATTACCAGTTACAGCACACTTAATAACCTGCACCTTTTTATTTATTCAAAACATAGTAACTTGGATTTTCGTCCAAATTGATTGTTGTTAAAAGTCAGAGAGAAAATAGAATAGAAAAAATTAAGTTGAGAAGCAGTCGACTGGAGAGTTAGTTCAGTTTTTAGTTTCAGTTTGGAAGTTCAGATACAATTGAGTTTGTTTTGCGTTATCAATTGAGTTTAAGATACAGACAAGTCGAGAAATTGAAGAGTAAGATTGGAGATACAAACTGAGGAGACGAGAATAAGTGTTTTGATAGTGTTTGTCTTTTGAAATAAATCGATGAATGAGAAAAATAAACGCGTTAATTATTAAAAGGTCCACGCTCTTCCCTCATCAGAGGAAGTACGGCGATTGGAGTTACAACATCAATTTAACTTAATTTTGTGAGGTACAATGATCCATTCATTAGGTTAGTCTAAGCTTGTATAGATAAATTACAATAAAACTTATAACAAACTTATCTACCTTTAATCTTTGAAAGGAAGAAAGAAGAAATAATAGAAAATTTTAATTTTAATTACGATGGTTTAAGGCAAGGATAGCCAACCCGCGACCCACCTTGAATACTTCTCCGGCCCGCGAGATCCATCTCTCTTTTACAAAATATATTTATTTTATAATGGCCAAAGTAGTAAAACCAATGTATTAAAAAAATACATTATTTGTGCATACAAAATTAACCGTCGTAATTATGTGACAAAATTAACTTTGCGAGGATAGTGAAGAGCGTATGATTCGAACCGACGTTTTCACGGTTAGGATCACTAAAAGATAGAACCAAAGCTCAACGCATCGGGCCACTGCCGCGTGTGCGAAGTTGATTTCTAAACTCAAGTACACTCAACTGAAGTGGAAATGCTATTGTGGGGGTTCTCTACATCACACGGAGAACCAACACACAACCCTAACCTGCAAACATGCAAAAACCAATCCGCAATTCCACACATTCCTAACTCCGCAATAACTACATTCCAAAACCTTCAACAGAATATAATTCAACAGAATATATTCTAATCATCCCCGCATTCATTTTCCCAAAACCGCTTCGGTCAACTTTCTACTTAAGCTATAATTTCTCTTTCCGACCAAGCAATCCTAAACGTATATTCAAATCCATAACGGAGCATCAACCATCGCCACCAATTATACTAAGCCGCGCACATGTCCCCGAAATTACTGCGGTTAATATTTTACCCAAATAATATTCCTTGCTTGCACCCAAGCAATTCCGATTTCCCCCGAAAATGCACGCCCATACTTGCTCGCGTTCCCAAAGCCAATTTCCCGGTACACCCAACCAACGAATCCAACTTAGCTTATACGGCAAGGATTCGCTCGAACTAAATTCTTAAGCAGGTATAGCAACTCGTCCACAAATTCTTAGTAATTGGTAGCGAGATTACTTCGGCTTTGATTCAGCCGCCACGACGCGACGAATAGATTTTCTCCATTTCTTCAGTCAGTCGATATCCACCCCCCCCCCCCCCCCCCCCCTTCACAATCCCCCGGTAAGTCGCATTTCAACCGCCGCCATGGACGGTCACATTTTTACAACGGAGTCGAGATTTAGCCACAACCGGGATCGGCCGCGATCACCCACGTCCGGTGTCCACAGGGCAAAAATAAATGTTAACGTACCGCGACACACCTACCCAGAAACCCCACTTTATGTATGTTGTTGCTATGGTATACGGCTTTAATGGATGTGCTTTGATTGTTCGACTTGTCTTTTAGGTGGTCTTCTAGTTATGTGCGCAAGGACACAGGTTCACTAAATTTCCTAGCTTAATAGTCCTGGATCACGGGTGCAGAAAATGAAACCTGTGGTTGGTCCCCGAACTCTTAGAATAAAAGCAACTCTCTTTCTTTTCCTTATCTTTTATTCAGGTGTACGTAAACCGCAATCCAACTTAATACAAAAATAAAATGTACGCTTAGTTCAAATATAAAATGTAAGCTCAGTTCATTAGTTCGAAAACACTTCTGATAAATACAATATGAAGGTAAGCTTAGTTCAAATATAAAATGTAAGTTTAGTTCACTAGTTCGAAAACACTTCTGATATATACAATATAAAAGTAAGCTTAGTTCAAATATAAAATGTAAGCTTAGTTCACAGTACTCCTTGTGACGCGAACCCAATACTTTGCACTATATCAACTCTCTACGACGCGTCCGTACGTGGAGGCGGTTAAATCTCGACTCCTTGTCCTTTCGTAGAGAGAAAGAATCATTCTACGTCCCCCACTCAGCGACCAATAGCAGAAGATCTTCTACACATTGGTCCAAACAAAGGCCGGACTGAAACTAGCTGTACATAAGACGGAGGCAGTTTTAATAAGCAGCCGCAAGAAAGTTGAACACCCTGATTTGGAAATAGAAGGACAAATAGTCAGATCCAGTCATTATATTAAATATCTTGGGTGTGATACTCGACAACAGGTTGAACTTCAAGGAACACCTGAGGAAAACGAGTGAAAAACGGCAAGAATATGCAAAGATTTAGCGAGACTGCTACCCAATGTTGGAGGACCCCGGCCCCACACAAGGAAACTCATAACCAGTGTCAACACCTCCATTATAATGTATGCAACTTGGGGCAGCTAGGCATGATTCATACATTTCCTGCTGATGGGTTTAGCGACCGAATGCTCGCAGCAGAACAGTACAGAGAGAACATCTCCTGCACGTGTGCGGCGGTATTGAATGGGAGATATGCGCGTCATAATATATTTTAACTATAACGGTTGCCCAGTGATGCTACCGGATTTGCTTTTAAGGGAAATGAATGTTTCATGTGCTTCTTGCCATTAAGGAATATTGACGGTGCCCTGCGGTGGTTTGTGTTATATCGGTTTCTTATTGGTGAAACCGAATTGCTTTAGGAAATTGTTGGTGCCTTGCGATGATGCCGTAAGTGCTTAAATAGGATTTCCCTTTCAGGTAGGTTTCGCAGATGCATTGAATGCATATTTTGGTGGGAAAACCTGTAAAGTGAGAACGCCTGCACGCGGTTGCAGTGGACGGTTGGGCCTGCTTAATTGCAAGGTAAGTAATGGCGTTCGAATGGAACCGCCATAGTACTTGTTTTATAGGGTTTTTTGTAAGCTTGGTGGAAGTTCTCGAATTATGATGGGAAGGTAAGTAGTGGCGTTCGAAGGAACCCCCACAGTGTTGTTCTTCACTATTAGTCATGTGTGTATCAGCTAGAAACGCCACATATATAACAGCCATTGCCTATTTTATTTATAGGTTTCCGGCAGTCAGCGTTGCATTCCATGGTCGCATCACGACCAAAGTGAATAAATCAATCAGTGGAAAAAAAATTGTTATCGTAACGTATTATAAAGGCGATAACCACTTTGAGATACAGTATCAGATCCGGAAGTGGGTGACATCTTAAAAAAATTTTATAATTTATCATTTCTTTTATCATTACTTCCACATTTCTAAACTCCTTACATTATATTTTATTTTAGACACGGAAGTTTATGACCTCACCGACTCCACTCCGCCATCGCCCCCGGTCATGTGCACTCTCCTTCCACGTGTTATATTTCTTTTTTTTTTTAGTTCCACAGTATGACGCGGTACATACCACGCTGTACTTACTGCAAGGATAAGGAGGGTAATCTGAAGTCATTCTGGAGCGATGGGAAGTGCACTTAAAGGAATTGATATATAGTCAAATCAAGACCAAATGCTGCCGCCACCAAGCATTGAGGAAACATTAAAAGCCATAAGACAGCTCAAATCAAATAAAGCCCCCGGAGCTGATGGCATACCAGCTGAACATTGTATAACATTCCTGAGTACCGCATATAAGATACTCTCCTCTATCCTACAAGATCGGATAGCCCCATTCGGTAAAGTCATCATTGGTCAATATCAGTGTGGCTTCATCACAGGCAAATCAGCGATTGATCAGATATTCAGCCTCAGGCAGGCGATGGGAAAATGTCAGGAATTTAAGATTCCATTATATCATCTATTTATAGACTTTAAGGCCGCCTACGACAGCATAGCCAGGGTAGGACTATATAATGTCATGAGAAAGTTCGGCATTCCAAACAAATTGAAACGACTTTGTAGATTGACCATGACCAACGTAACTAGTCAAGTAAAAATAGCGGGATTGCTGTCCAAATCAATAACCATCTTTAATGGACTCGGACAAGGGGACGCTCTGGCCTGCCTCCTCTTCAACCTAGCGTGGGAGAAAGCAATCCGCGACTCTGGCGTTACAACTAGAGGGAGTATTGTCACAAAGTCCGACCAGATACTTTCCTACGCAGATGACATCGACATCATCGGTAGATCCGATTCGGCTGTACAGGACTCCTTCACCCAGATCGAGCAGCCGGCACAAAAACTGGGACTGCACATTAATGAGGGGAAAACTAAGTACATGGGGGCAACTTCTGCGAAAAGGGAGACCTAACGTTGGCTAAACTATCGGGGTGGTGGGGCACGAATTTGAAGTAGTGCAATGCTTTAACTACCTTGAGTCAATAGTATCAGCCGATAACAGTATGGAAGAAGAAATACGCGAACGGCTGATCAAATCCAATAAAGCCTACTATGGTCTATCAAGGCTCTTTAAATCCCGAAATTTATCCAGAACATCCAAGCTACTACTGTACAAGACCATGGTCTTACCAGTACTCATGTATGGATCCGAGAGCTGGGTGCCCAATATAAGGCACTCGGAACTCTTAGCCGCATTCGAGAGGAAGGTCTTAAGGAGAATTGTTGGCCCTCTACATGAGGGAGGACGATTCCGGAGACGCTATAACCATGCGTTGAACGCGATTTACCTTGAAGCTAATGTTGTAAGAAAAATCAAGCTCGAATGAACGAAGAGGACCCTGCCCGGAAAGTCATTTGTGGCAGGATGTGGGGAAGGAGACAGCACGGCAGACCTTGTCTGCGATGGAGGGATGGCGTAGACCAGGACGCCCAGAGCCTGGGAGTACCAAACTGGATGACATCTGCTCGAAATCGGGACCGGTGGATAGATTTGTTAAATAAGGCCAAGACCGGATCCCGGTTGTAATGTCGGTGATGATAATGATGAGGATGATGATGAATTCAACGTAAATTTGGGGATATGAATATATGATATTGGATGGGAATTCGATTTGTATACATTATGAATGTTGGGATAAAGGGAATGTGAAGGAGAAATGGTAGGGCTTCTTGAAGCACCACAACAGCAATCGCAATATAATTCCAGAATACTACCCCTATTAGCTTTAACACTGAATCTCCTTACATATCTAACATCTCATTTAATACATACCATAAATAAACATACACAATATTATATCAGGCCAGTTACAGTTACAGTACATTTCATAACATGCCCCTTTTTAATAACTTGCCCCATATTATTTCAAAACAGAGCACTTTGATTTTCGTTCAAATTTTATTCAATTTAAAAGTCACAGAAACTAAAGGAATACTTTGAGAAAATTTGTTTTGTTCATATTATAATTTACAGTAAATTAGAACACAATGTTCCATAAGTAGAGAGAAATTTAGATAGTAAAATCAGTTGAGATTGGAAGTTAGTAGAGTTAAGTTGAGGCAGTTGAGGAAGTTAAGTTTGAGAAAAAGTAAATTTGAGTTCAGTCAAGTTAAATATATATTATAAATATAGAAGAAAATATAGTAAAATATAAAAGAGTGAATAAAGAGAATAAATAAAAAGAAAAACAAATTACTTCAATAAAGAAGCCCTATATAAATAGGATATAAATTAAATTCGAAGTCTGAGATTAATAAAAGGTCCACGCTCTTCCCTCATCAGAGGAAGCACGGCGCTGGACGTCAACAATATTGGGAAATGCCCGAATCGGATTAATTAGGCCTACAGAACATTTGGTGCCGAAAAGACAATGCCACATCACACACAGCTCGTGCTGTGATTTTAATTTTGCGAGAAAATTTGGCCGACCAAATAATGTTAAAAGATGTTGACAGCGACTAGGTTCCATGATCTCCTGATTTGACTTCTCTGGATACCTCTTTATGGCTGTTTTCTGTCCGAATGTCACTCGAAAGAAAAACAAATTTAAATTTAATTGGTACCTTGTTACAAGGAATTTTATTTGTTGAAATTCAAACCGCACTTAATTACAAAAATCACCCTTTAAGGCTTCTTTGAAACAGCACCTCTGAATATTTTACATTGACTGACTCCTTGGTACATAAACTGGAATAATTCACACCTAACACCAACTGTACCGTCCTTTAGAATCCCTTCAAAACCCGCAACGATCTTTCAGCTCCCAGCTCAAAAACGTTACCAACAGCACATTGGTTGATTAACAGCCATCACCAGCACCGCAACAGCAACTTTGATCTCTTTTGATTAAAATCACCGGTTCATCATTCAAAACAACAGGTTTCCCCCGCCTTGTCTTATTGAACCGTAGTTGAGGTCAATAACCAGAGTTCTGTCTCTTTCGACAGCGCTGAAGAGCAGATGTTGGTGTTTTCCTTGGAGTTGCAGATGACGATGATCGTTGGTGTAGTTTAACATTATCAGGTTGCTGGATTAGATTTTGTTGGTATTGATGTTGATGTTGATGAATATTGGAATTATATTAGTTTTGGTATCCCATTCATTCCGTTGTTGTTGAGTTGGTTAGATATTGGATCCAACCATACCACATTTAAATTAATTGTTGTTTGCTCATGTTGCTGTACTGCAACATCTTCCCGGGCCGCCGACAATGGACCCAGTAGTCCGTTTTCTTTGGTGTCACCAACGTGTGCATGTCAGCGCCGTGGGAAGTCCGTGGTGAGCACGGGTACCTGTGGTTGAGAACAGAGGCTTCAATGCTTGTTCTGCTCCTGACCCGATACGGTGCAACGGTAGGGTGGCAATAATTA